>JAQFVV010006570.1:280000-435000 GCA_028023455.1 Epiperipatus broadwayi | reverse complement strand
AAGAAGTCTAAAGCCACATTGTTTTGGCTGTGGACAGAGAGGCCACCTAGCAACTCAGTGCCGTAACACAAAAGGCAATCACTGTGAACAAACTAAAATCCTCTCACCAGAACAACCCACTGATGATGAAAATAAAATTTTTAATAACACTATATCCATTGATAACCTAATGATAGAAATGGAGAAAAACAGGTTCAAACACCCACAAACAAAAATGATAATGGAGCAGAATGGCCTATCACAAAGACCACCCAAAATAACACACAAACTAATATAGACACCCAAGATTCAAATGAAAATAACTTTCAAGAAACCACAACACAAAATACAGCAATTACATCACAGGATCAGCATCTCAATAAAACAAAAGGTGCACCAAGTAAAAATCAACAAACAGAAAATAAACACACACAGCTATATAATGAAAATATAAATCAAGATAATATAACAACACCAATAATAAAACAAACTACAATAATAAACAAAACTGTATCAAACATAATCATTGCAATAGAACCCCCTCTTCCACCCATTCAAGAGAATACACCAGAGGAAAAAAGAAAGACAGGTAGACCACCTAAAAACCATGAATCCAAAAAGGCAAAAAAGACAGACCAAAAGCACAACTCATCAGACATATACAACTTAGAAAATGATGAAATAGAAATGGATTTAAGCCAACAACAAATGGACAACAGTTCAATTTCATCACAAATTGCCTGTATAGAGTCTGAACCAATATTAAATGAAAGAAAAACTGATAATAAACCCTACCAAGTCTTAAATATGTATCAGCATTCATCTACTACAATATAAACAAAAATTTAGAATTAAAAAATCAATAAAAATCAATATCCTGTTATAAAATTATCCTGAAACATGAAGGTAAAAATTGGATATCTCAACATTAGAGGCTTAAATGCCATCAAAAAACTTTTTAAACTCAAAAAATGGTTACATACAACCCAACCACCCATACTGGGGCTATTGGAAACAAAAATATACAGCAGCTCTCAAATTGATTCTTCAAAATATTTAGTCAGCCAAAGATTTTGTGCCTGCTCAAGGCAATCATCATCACCATCAATAGGTACAGGTATAATTATATTCCACAACTGCCTTTTTAATTCTTTTAAAATTATATATATTGACTCTAATCTTATCATAATAACACTCCATCATAAAAATATCACACTTAACCTAGTATTTGTCTATATACTACCAGGCCCCATCATCCTCTCCAGAATAATAGCAACAATAAATTCAATGCTTACAGCAACACCAAATCCCATAATACTCATGGGAGATTTCAACATGACCTACAAAACTTTTGTCACCAAATGGATCCATCAAATAACAATCCCACTATGAGTGCTGAAGGTTTTCTCCCATCAAACTCAATATCTTTTAATAACAGTAGATATAAGTCACTTATTGATTTATGTTTTTACTCACCAATGTTACATCATTATTTTAATCTTGAACTCTGTCCATCTATAATTTCAGATTATGCTGCCCAGTTCATCACCCTTGAACTAACAAAAATATAGAATACAATAATAGCCCTTCAAAAGACTATGTGAATAATTCTTCCAGCACAAACAACTGAATTCCTATATTCAGAAACATATATAATGCTCCAAAAACTTCAAAACATGTCACTCAATCCAGTACAGAAGTATATAACATTCACCAAAATACTTTCTTTCAACATCAATCATATTACTTGCAATTCAACACCCCCACCAGATTATTAGCTTTGGCAGTTGAACTACATAAAAGAATAACCATTTCCAGACCAACTACAGATAATCAAACACAAATTAAAAAACTTACAGAAATGTACAACAATACATGCAACACACTAAAGCAATATGTAGCAATAAAAAAGAAAAAAAATATACAAAACACAACAACATACTTGGACCAGAGCTTACATATGGTGGGCACTGGGATACCCATCCACAGTCAGAGTGCCTATGGCACTTGAAATGGATGGCTATATAACAGCTGGATATTACATGATAAACCCAATATATCAACACTTAAAAAAAACTGCAAAAACAAAGAATGTACATACCAAATGACATATTTGGAGACACTGAAACAGCAACACCAATAAAAACAACTGACATAGTATTTCAACTTGCAACAATAACAAACATATGTCACCCAGGACCACAAGGAATTTCCAAATTTGTGTTCAAACATCTTAGTCACTTCACAGCCAAATACCTGTGAGATCTAGCTAATTACATATCCCAAAAAATTTACAACATACAAAGTCTATACCCAATTGCAATGGTTCCATTTAACAAAAAACCAACAGCAATATCATCTTTAACTAATCTATGACCAATTTCAATGGGACCTTTAGGAATAAAAATTCTTGTAAGAGTTATAAAGGAGAAAATAGAACAACACATACACCCTGTGTTAACATCAGCACAATATGCCAAAAAAAGGATCATCCATTGGCCAGGGTGCCTTAATGTAGAAAACAATAATCGAAGTAGTAAAAAAAGAAAAGAAATATGCACCAATTATAGTTCAACTAGACATTGAGGCAGCATTTGACTCAGTGCCTATAGCCAAATTATTAGATGTGCTGAAAAACAACAACAATACCTCCATCCCTACTATATATAATAGCCAATCTGCTACTCACCCATGAAATTCACATCACATTGAATGGGAAAAATTTACCAGCCTTCAGACCCAGTCAATCCATCCCACAAGGATCTCCCCTCAATGCCTTGCTCTTTACAATATACATAAATCCTTTATTAATAGAGATACAGAAAAAAATAAAAGGCATTCAAATCCCAAACACTGCTTTAAATATATCATGCATAGCCTATATGGATTATGTAACCGTTTTCCTTTCCTCTAAAAAGAACCTCCCCATATTACAAGAGATAATCAAGAATTATACCTTAAATTTTAATTTAAAAATTAACACAAATAAAACTGCTGTATGGTCAATATACACAGGCAAACACTGTACAGAGATGTTTAATGGTAAACCATCTGCTTTCCTTGGTTTCCCATTCTACCTTGGAACCAATGGAATGAGGCAAAAAATTCAAAATAAATTAAAAAAAAGATGCTGAAAAAAATCACAGCCTCACTTGAAAAGTCATACCTGTCAATATACACAAAGGTAGCACTATTTAATCAACTTATAATTACAAAAATTACCTACTACACACTTATAATCAAATTTGCAAAAACATTCATATCTAAAATCTTATCAATCTGTAACAAACTAATATGGAAGAGAAAGACAGTGGCAATCTCTTTAAAAAATCTGAACAGACCACCACATAACAATGGACTTGGACTCCATACAATCAATGTTTTTTACACACACAAATCAGTAAATCTAATAACAGCAACCATAAAAAGATTTCCAGACCTAGAGTGTTTAATCAGTATAATAATCACAGACAGACCACCCCCTTCATATGGATATCTATCCACACTGATTGAAGAACTGAAGCCAATATACAACAAAATATCACCCAATAATACTATACCCAAACCAGACACCTAATCTACCTCCATCAGTTCTTGGGATAGACATCAGGCAATTACTGCAACAATTCAGAAAATGGTCATTAGAACCAAAATTATTTGATTTTTTACTTAATCTTAATCTTAATGCTCTACCCACAACACATTTTCTTAGATTTTGTAGACTCTATACAAATATAGACCCCATGTGTGGACTATGTCATAGAGAAGAAGAGACAGAATATCATTTTCTTCGTTCCTGCAGTGCCCTAGAAACAATACGTCACACAATGTTTACCACATACAGAAAGGCTATCATTTCAATTGATGAAATAATAAATTTAAAAAAGGCAACATCCCTGCTATTCGTGAAGCACTACATACCCTTTATGACTACTGATGTACCAGATGCACTTTTGCACTTGCTAATAACCATCGACGCCACCCAGCAACATATTCAATAAAACTAGAACTGTTCAGAAAAAGAGACAGCATCCTAGCTCAACCAGATGTCTTTGCAGCCACATGGTCACACTTGAAACAAAGATCCAGTCTATAAAATATAAAGTCCAATATGATAGATGATGACATTTTTAACATCAGCATTTTTTCCAACTTCAAAGAAATGCAAGCATAAACTGAACTAAATAGAAGACCAAATTTAAAAACAAAAAAGAAAGTATGCAGAAATGATAAAGACTTATATACTGAAAGTTGTTGTAATTTGTTTTGCATTTGTAACAAATCAATATAGTACTAGATGTGATTCTGTAACTTTTTAGACTCAATAAAGTTTTGCTTTGAAACATAATAATAATAATAATAATAATAATAATAATAATAATAATAATAATAATAATAATAATAATAATAACAACAACAATAACAACAACAACAACAATAATAACAATAATAATAATAATAATAATAATAATAAATGTGGTTTTAATTTATAATAATAATAATAATAATAATAATAATAATAATAATAATAATAATAATAATAATAATAATAATAATAATAATAATAATAATAATAATAATAATAATAAATGCTTATAAAAATTCCCACTAACATTCATAAGCAACTCTCACATAAGGTTTTAGACCATTAACAGAAAAATTTTAAAATTTTAACGCTATTTTACTTTTTTTTTTTAGTTAAATGCAGTTATTCACAACTGACACAATGTAGTTTAATTACTTGATATATATATATATATTAAATAGTTTAACAGTCTACTTAAGAATTAAAGTTTTGAGCACATATAAATAGTTGTCTGTAGACACAAACTCCATACAGTATTAGTTCTTTAGGTCCACTTATTAATTTATTCCATTTTATTTGTATCTAATGAATTATAATTTGTTTTTTCATTCTTAATAGTATTTTTAATATTTTTTCATTACTAATTTATTATAGCAATTTTATTCCTAATATTACTCATAATGTGTAGCTCTTCATATTATTTAGATTACTTTCCACAATCAGATATTAATTCAGTATTTTTATTATTAGTCTTTGCTTGACTAATCAAGCAAGTTTTATGTACACGAATATATGTGTGTGTATGTGCAAACACTAAAATTTAAACATTTACCAATATATTAAGAGATTTTAATAATTGTATATTTTCTGTGTAAAAAGATTTTTTAACACTATTTAAGTCCAATCTTTTTTATTTAAAGTGTTAAAAAAGAGAGATAGTCAATTTTATAAAAGATTTAAAAAGATTGTCAATCCTAAAGATTTCACTCTAGTATTAAAAATTGAGAGAGAAATATAACGTCAGTTTTAGATAACTTCAGTCATAGAAAATTGGAAGTGGAAAAAATATTCATTCATACATTCAAAAAAGAGAATGCTGATCACTTAAAACCACTCAAACAATAACATAAAGATTAAAAAGATCAGATAACTGTATTGATAATTGTATCACAGTTGTACTGATAATGTATATTTTATGGATAACCATATGTTTCAATAAATAAATGTGCATGATGTCATCAGAAAGCCAGCACATATATAGTCTGAAAAAAGATTTAGAGAGGATTGATAAGTTATTGATGACTGATTGCTTCTTGGAATCAACATTTTATTATCATATATACATTTTTGAGGAGCTTCTACAAAATATGCAAAACTAGGTTTTTGAACTACTGTTGTTGGACAGTTCTATTGACCATCCAAATAACTTTAGAACAAATGAAAAGCAATTTAAACATTTTATGGCTGATCATCAGACCAAAGACAACTCTCACCCTTGCTATTGATTCACTTCTGCCATTGGGGATTCCAACCATGTACAAAGTAAAATGCTAAAAATATATTGAAAGCAGAAAAATCTTCATTTGTCTATTAATGTACCAATACCCAGAAACAAAAAAGAAGCAGAAATAAACAACCCATCTGAATACTAAAATAGTGTCTTTAAAAAAACACAGTCTGTGCAACATCATCATCCCAGTAAAACAGAAATAATTATAAGCCTAAGCTTCAAATGAAACCTTCCAGTGAACCACTGTAATTAATATATTTACTCATGTCAAACATTGGTATGTAGCCAAATTCAAAATCTTAATTTTGAACAAACTTTACTGTAGTGAAAATTCATTAAACTTACTGAAATGGTCTCTACATTGGAAACAAAAGATGAGCTTTGTAATATCAATTTTATTTTATTTTTTCAATGACTCCACAATTTTCTTTTAAATAAATCCATTTGCTTCTGTCTCTCCAAAATATTAAAATAAGAATCAATTATTAGAAAAAGGTTTTCTTTAAATAATGATGAATATTGACTTTGTTAATATATTGTGCTATTTGATTATCATTACATGTATCCATTTATATATATATATATAATGTCTTTATTATGTATTAATTCAGGTATCATGAAAAATATGTTATTCTTATCATATATAAAGGTTAAACACAAAATTTAGTAATAATGGAACTTAACAAACACCTAGCGATATATATAATTAAGATGTTCCTTGATATAAAATTTCCACCCACCTACTAAATGTATTAATATGCACATATCATGTTATACATATCTAACAATTGAGTTTAAATTACATTAGGGGAGGAGGATGAAAAATTTTTGGTTGTTATTATTATTTGAATGTAACTATTTTTTATTATTAATTATGTAATATTTACTAAGGCTGTACCTTAGGAATAAGCGTCTGAAAAATTCGAAGGTAGGGACCTCTACAGGTCTTAAACACAAGCTTACGTAAATTTTTCTATTTGTATATTGATAATTAACCAATAATAAAAGTAAATTTTTTTTGATTAAAAGTTTATTTTATTCTGAGAGTTAATTATTGTCCTGTGAAAATTAATTTAGTCATCGTCATCATGGGTGAATTCTGATCATAAGCAGAATTGACTGTTGTAATATTATTTTAGTAAATAATTATAGATTGATGAAAATGATTTGTGTTGTGACTTAGGTGTAACGTTGTGGCTGCAAGTATCATTGCAATCATTATCATCATCATTTTATTAATTAATAAATGGTCTAAATGAGTATATTAAATGGACATACCAATATATGGTTCTCACTTTATTTATTTGTCATTTGTGAGCCAGCATAAGAGATATAACTACCATCGATAATCTAGAGTATTAAATATGAGCTAGTAAAACTTATAATCTTATTAAATATGAGATTGAAAGACTTATAATGTTAAATTGTGAAATGTGAGCTCCTTAAAGGTTTTACGATGTTACATAATTAAATACAATCTATAAAGAATTATATTGAGTAATTAACTATAATCTATGTGAAAATTTGTATAATAATTTATTTGCATAATTAGGGAATAATGAGGATGTTTTTCCAATTAACACAAATGCAAATGATATACTATGATGAAATGGGAATTGTACATACTATTATAAATAATTTACCAACTGAGGTTCAGACTAGGTATGATTATAAATAGTTATCCAATGTAACTTTACCCAATGTGATGCACTGTGACTTCTGTTTATACAGAGTCAGGAAACTCTCACCAACTATGTCAAGAGAAACCTGTTAGCCACTTTACTTTCCATTTCTATTCCCCACCTTACATTTTCCCATATCCTACTCTATCTCATTTTCACAACATAATTTTTGTCAACTTCATGGCCTTTATATCTAAATTTCTTTTTTCTTTTCACAAACCCATCATACAAATGAACAGATGATTAATATTTTTTGGCCTTCCTTACACAACTTGCAGACTAAATTACCCACATATTTCCATTTACATGTATAATCCACTATTGCTAAAGATCCTGTTTGAGCCTTAAACAGTAAACTACTTTCCTTGCTATTATCATAAATTAATTAACACCCAATATTCTGTTTACTTATATATATATATATATATATATATATATATATATATATATATATATATATATATATATATATATATAGTGTTTGTATTCTCCATGTTAGTTTCCCATCTCTCCAACTCCCTATTCTTTATTAATGCATCTTTTCTTCTATTCCATTTCTGACCACTACAACACTCAATAATTATCTCAATGCAATAGTGGTGTCCATATATATATATATATATATATATATATATATTTATTCCTTATCTTATATATATATATATATATATATATATGTATAAGAAAGGAATAAAGAAATAAAATGATTACTTACAGATTGGTTTGTCCAGTTGGAGTACAAAACTACTTACATCTGTTGCAAATAACTGCCCCAATGTGGAGTAGTACAGAAAAAAAACATTTTCTCTAGATTTTTCTTTTCATTATAAATAAACTAAATCAATGCTTCCCAAAGTAGAAGATACTCTTCTCAGTGGGCAGTGAAAACTTCTAGTGGGGTGATAGTGGGTTTGCATTTGGGGGGCTTTAGGTGATCTAGCCTTTTTTCCAAATGTACCGATCCAAAGCTTTAACTCACTCTCTAACTGCTAATTTTTACATTATTATGTAAATTTATTGTTATTTTATAAATTCATTATGTGCAAAAATATATAAAAAAGGGGAATAATCAGAGTAATAGGAAATATTTTGCACATTTTGATGGATTTTTTTGTCTATTAACAAGTTAAAAGGAATGCAGGTTATTATTTTATGGAATATTTTAAATTTTACTAATAGTCAAAATTGGTCATCCTGTGCATTATATTTTTTGTTAAAAACTAAAGTAATTTAAGGCCAATATCAGCTGAGAGAATCTAAAAAATTGTCATTTCTCAGATTTGTTTTTGTTTTGTTTTGAATCTGTTGTAAAGATAGAAAAATCTATTTCCATTATATTAAATTTAGAAATTATATATAAAATGGAATTCCTTGAGGAATTAAAAGAGTGTGAATGGAAAATGAAAGAAGTAAAAGATAAAAAAAGATGTAAAAAGCTATAAGAATAGTGTTATTATCAATTTGCCAAGAAATTGGAGTTAATGGCTGTAATGGTGAAAGAAGGCTATTCAATTTGTATTGCTATAGGTATGCCGTAAAAGATTTTCAGCATGTGATGGGGGTTCTCTTCTGAGTTTATTGTTTTCCTTGCTATGTTTTGTTTTCTGGGCATTTAAAAGTTTGGTAAACTAAGAGAAATATTCTAGTTGTAAAGCAGTGGAGAACTTTATGAAAGAAGCAAGAGCTGAGCCTACCTTCAAATTATAATCTGTCCAGAATTGGATGATAAACTCTTGGTTGTCTGCAATAATTATTATAAATATTTCTAGAAAATGCTGAGAAATATAAAATGTCTAAATTTTTTCATTAAAATTCTAATGAAGTAAACTCCCAATGTTAGTGCACCAGCCAGATGGAATTATTGCAGTTAGATGATAATAAACTCTTTAAGGCCTATATTTTGCTGTGAAGAAGGGAAGCCCTCCTTGCCTTGTTGTCATGGTTTATAGTGCACTTAAAATTTACTATGTCTGAAGATAGAAGGAAGCCAGATGTTATTTTTTTAAATTTAATATCAATATGTCTTGTTGCTATACATCTTATTATATGTTTTTTTGTTTCTCTATAAATTATTATTTGATTTTCTTACTTTAAAACAGTTCTGCCAAATTGATTTTTGGAATGCATATGTTTATGCCAAGGTGTGTGTATATATATATATATATATATATATACACACACCTCAATATAAACATATAATATATATATATATATATATTGAAACAAGAACACTGTTTCACATGTGTATGTATTCTAAGAGCTATTTTACCCTCCCATCTTAACAAATGGCAGATGTAGAAAAAAGTCGATCTTGTATTTTTTTAGAAAAATATAGCAAAAAGTTTCGATTTATGACTTTATAAGAAAATCATTATTTTATAGAACAGAGAAAAAAATAAAGAGAAACCTTCATTATTGATTTCATAATTTTAGATTATAATATAAATATGTCACTCATATTTATTTAAAGCTGGCATTTTTTTATTATTACATTTTTAATTTTTGGAATGATGTTGTCATATAAGTGTGATAATCACTTGAGGCAGTCTTTTTAAATTGGAAAACATGGCTTAATCCTCCAGATTCATTATCTGTCCCATGAAAAGCATTGTCCAATCCTTAAGAAGAGAAAAGCACTCAGGCTTAAATGAAAGCTATGGAACAAATAAGACACAGTGTGCAATGCTGCTTAATCAATCCAGGGATCAGAGTATAAATAGTTGAGTTTGAAGTTCAGAGCAGATTTTTAAAAAAAAAAAACTTTGAAAAAATTTTGAAAAAGATTTTAAAAAAGATTTCAAACAGATTTTAAAAAAAAAAATTAAAGAAGATTTTAGAAAGTAAGAAAAGTGAAGAGTTAAAAGATTAAAATTTTCATCTAAGTGTTGCTTGACTATTTAATTGATAGCTGATTTTAACTGATGTTGGAATATAATATTTATAGCCACTGTTAATAATGAAAAAGGAAAATATTATTAAGAATATCATGATGATGGAAGGCTAATCTGTAACAGCTTTTTCTCTTCATTCAACACCATGGTTCTTTAAGATTTGCCTGGGTGATCATCATGAAAGTAAATAATGCCATTCAGCTTAAATAAAATGACCCCTTTTTGATGGAACAGACTGGATAAAAAATGAAGGTAACAATTTTATAAAATATTCAATACTTATATGTGTTTATAAAAAGGCAAAACAAAACATCTTTCTTAGAAAATAAAAAAAAATATGAATAAATTTAGCTACATAAAATATGTTTTATTAACAATAAATTATAAATACTAAAGATATCTATTCAGATGGCATTTTATTCAATACTTATATGTGTTTATAAAAAACCAAACAAAACATCTTACTTAAAAAAAAGAAAATTATGAATAAATTTAGCTGTGAAAATATGTTTTATTAGTGATAAATTATAAAGGAAACTGCTGATCAACTTATATCTAGAAACATACATCTGTGGCAGACCAAACAACAATATTTATGCTATATATTAGAATAACTAAATAAAAATTACAAATGCTTACATGCATATTGATTATATATGAATATTACACATAACTATAATTAACTAAATTATAATAACATGTTTCTAATCCAGATAAAATTAGAAAATATCAAAATGAATGTATTTATACAAAATGAATGTATTTAGTAAATTTATACTATATTATAAATAAATTCAATCATTTAAATATGAATTAGTATGTCAATAAAAGTTAATGGTTATATGTGTATAATGAACCACATACTTACATAAGTCAAAAGATTAAAAAAATAATTTTTTTTAAAGTTTATATTTATTATTTGAAAACTCTGAGAAAATTAATATAAACATGAAATTAAAACATCTTATATATACGAGTTGAGAAGTAAGAATACCAAAACAATGTGTCACAGTTAAATGTACAATGATGATATACCTGGAGTTAGTGATGAGTATAGGTTATATATGTCTTATAAAATCGGAAATACCAAATAAATGCATTTGCAAGTTGAATTGATATCTGGACAGATGGAAATACATACACTATTCGGTTACCTGGATAACCAATGGATATAAATGTGCTTATATTGACCAATTCCAACCCTGAAATGGATAACCAATGAACCTAGGATAAATGTGCTTATAGTATGGATTCAAACCTGGATTTGGATAACCATTATATATATATATATATATATATATATATATATATATATATATATATATATATATATATAAGCTTTAACTAATTTAAAATTAACTGGGATAATAGAGATGCTCTTGTCTGTAAAGAATATCTTCAAACATCAGTAATTTAAGACACATTACATGTGACAACTACCTAAAATTTTGACTACCAATCAGAATGAAGTGAAACTCTGAATTAAATACTATCAGTTGTCTTCATTATCTCTGTTGTCTTCATATATTGCACTCCTCGCTGTGAATTAACTAAATGATTAAAGATGTAAATTGTTAAAGAACTATTGGAAAAAGAACTAGACCACAAATTACATTCTTTAAGTGCTATTATTGGAAATATACCAAAGAAACACAATGGACCATAAATGAAATATTTGTATGAATTAAGTGAAACTCTGAATTAAATGCTATCAGTTGTCTTCATTATTATCTCTGTTGTCATCATATATTACACTCCTCTCTGTGAATTAATTAAATAACTAAAGATGTAAATTGTTAAAGAACTATTGAAAGAAGAACTTTATTATACTCTCAACAAATTACATACTTCAATTCATATTAAACAATAATATTTAAACAGAATGTTATTGGAAGTAGGTCAAAGAGATACAAGGGACAGCCAATGAAATATTTTATTTGATGGACATTTAATTAAACCTGTTGTTAAATAAAATTGTTGTTATTTAATATTAATTTTAGTTATCCAGTTGTTCAATTCTATTTTTTTTTATTGTATCACTCATCATTCAGTGCACTTGTTCACATGAATTTCATGTCTCCTGAGCTATGTCTGGCATAACTAGACCTACATAAGTAGGGTTGTAGTAAGATGGAACTCTAGTGGTGCCATTTGGAAAACCAAACATGGAAATGTCTAGATGCTTCCAGTCTTTATCACTGATGAGCAGGAAATATTGTTGTAGGGGGGGAGGTTAACATCTGCATTGGGGAATGCCAATTGATAGTTCCCTACTGCAACATGCTCATCAGAAAATTGTTACAACCAAGGTAATAAATGGGTTGTATGGTGGTTTGGTTGCAATATATATTTAATTAATAAAACAAATCATAAATTTAGCTAGTATTTAATGATCACTAGATGGAGCTAACAAACATTTCTAATCAAGATTTATTTTATAAGTGCTGAAAGAGAAGGAATTCAAATCTCTATCATTAAGTCCCAACTTCCAAACCAATTGAATTGGTTTCAAGTTTATGGCTCACCTGATTGAAGGGCTGGGACTCTAGAAACTAGATCCAAAAATACTAAGTCAGCACTTATAAAACATGTTTCTATCAATTTGAATGTCTCCACTTTTCAGACATGTAAATGTCTTCAAAGCTTTGATAACCAGATAGCTATATGGGTCTGAATTCAGCTCAATTTTTCCATATAGTAATAGCCTCTGCACTATAGCATCACAAAAGCCTTCAAAGGTACACTTATAATAATTAATAAAACAAGTAACAAATTTATTAACTTCCTTTTAAGCTTGCATTTAATGATCACTAGATGGAGCTGACAAATAGTTTAATCAAGCTTTATTTTATAAGTGCCAAACGAGAAAGAATTCAAAATCTCTATAGTTATGTCACTACTTTCATATCAATTGTTTCTGAGCTTATGACTCATCTCAGTGGAGTACTGGCACTCTAGAAATTTAGATCCAATATACTAATTCAACAGTCAGCACTTATAAAACATGTTTCTATCAATTTGAATGTCTCAAGTTTTCAAACATATAAATGTCTTCAAATCCAGCTTTGCAAACCTTTTAGCTATATGGGTCTGAAATCAGCTCAGTTTCGTCATATAGTAATAGCCTCTGTAATATAGCATCACAAAGGCCTTTAAAGGTACACTTATAATAATTAATAAAATAAGTCATAAATTTCATAACTTTTTTAAGCTTGCATTTAATGATCACTAGATGGAGCTTACAAATAGTTTAATCAAGCTTTATTTTATAAATGCCAAAAAAGAAAACATTCAAAATCTTTATCATTAGTCCCTAACTCTAGACCAATTTGTTTCAAGACTATGGCTCACCTCAGGACAGGGCTGGGACTCTAGAAACTAGATCCAATAAAGCTTGATTAAAGCTATTGGTAAGCTCCATCTAGTGATCATTAAATGCAAGCTTAAAAGCAAGTTATGAAATTTATGACTTGTTTTATTAATCATTATAAGTGTACCTTTGAAGGTTTTTGTGATATTACATTGCAGAGGCTATTACTATATAGTGAAACTGAACTAAAATCAGACCCATATAGCTATCTGCTTTGCAAAACCTGAATTTGAAGATGTTTACATGTCTGAAAAGTTCAGATTTTCAAATTGATAAAAACATGTTTTATAAGTGCTGACATTTGAGTTAGTATTTTGGATCTAGTTTCTAGAGTCCCAGCCCTCCACCGAGGTGAATCATATGCTTGAAAACAATTTGTCTGGTGGTAGGGACTTAATGATAGAGATTTTGAATTCTTTCTCTTTTGGCACTTATAAAATAAAGCTTGATTAAAGCTATTGGTAAGCTTCATCTAGTGATATATATATTATATTGTTATTTGTGGGATATTTCATGTAGTGAAAAAGCTAAATGCTAACGTTTCAGTACAATATCAAGTACCTTCCTCAGAGCATCCTCTTTCTTTGAGGAAAGTAATAGATATTGTACTGAAACATCAGCATTTAGCTTTTTTACTACATGGAATATCCCACAAATAATAATAATATAATATCTTTTATCTGTGAATATATATATATTATTTGTTTGTTGTTGTTTGCTTTTAAAATACTGTTCTATTTGAGAAAAAAGAAACTCACTTTGCATGAAATTATTATTATTATCATCATCATCATTATTATTATTATTATTATTATTATTATTATTATTATTATTATTATTATTATTATTATTGTTGTTGTTGTTGTTGTTGTTGTAATTTCTGTATGTGATTATTGAAAATGTATTGACATGCTGATTTGTTTTTTTTTGTTTTTTTTTTTTGGCAGTGGTGTTTTCTTTTTGAAAGTGTTTTTTTCTTCATGGAAGTGGCACATAAAGGTGAGGGTTAGGTTCAGCCTTTCAAAGATATACTACCTAAAACTTTGTGGTACCAATTATCAGGGTATTAGTGTTTTAGATAAAGAGAAATCAGGAAATATAATTGATTTTTGTTTGATTTTAGTCATTTAAATTTAATTTGAATAACTTTAAAGTTTGTTTTTTTTTGTTATTGATATTGAGTTTATATTGAAGCTTTATTCTCATATGTGACAATACATCGTGTTAAATCTGTGTGCATCATATAAATTATGGCATCATCCAGTACAGTATTATTAGTTGCTATTTATGTCAAAAATATCAAACAAATTGAATGCAGAAAACTATTATACTTAGGGGGCTTACAAAATTTATGTCTTGCAGAGGAAGCTGTGGCCTGAAAAAGTTTGGGAACCTATGGTCAAGATTATTTTCTTTTCCTTTATAATATTTAAAAATATCTATCAAATTAGGAATTATGTTTCTTCATATTTTATTCTTTATACCTACAGCATTAAATTAAATTATATTAAAAAGATAATTACAACATATTTCATTATCGTCAATATATACAATTTATTTTCTCATAAAGTGGCATAGATAAATGCTGTTAACACACAAAAAATAGTATTATGAAATTATGTAAATCAATAATTAATATTATTGGTTAATATGAAATTAGTAAATTAATATTAAACTATATATATATATATATATATATATATATATAGTTTAATATTAATTTATATATATATATATATATATATATATACTACTTAAAGCATACCTTCAGTAGGTGAAATCTGATCTTGACTTCTTTCACATTTTATTTTACATTCATCTAAACTCATAAAATTATTCTCATTTCTTCTACATCCACCAAAAATAAATTGTTCACACTTTTGACTCTGACTGTTATAGAAATAACGATGTTTAGGAGTTTTGCATTTTCCAACTTTCTTAGGCAAATTACAGATATTATCTGCATGTAGAATAGACAAAATGAGTTTACAATAATTATAAAAAAGCTTTGTTTTATTTATATATATATATTGCATGTTCATTCGTGTTAAAAATTGTAAATATTAATATATCAATGTTTCAACTTGATCACACAAGTCAGCTACTGGGTGATAAAACATAGAAATCCAGTTGTAGAGCTGCTACAATCACTGATTTGAAATTTTTTAACACAGATGAACCTGCAAAATGTGTCTTTTATATATGTAATCTGTGAAAATCTTTGTATCTACATATATATACATGCTATATTACTGTAACACCCACACACACACACACACACATAAAAATGATTAGTGCACTTGACAAATAACTGAAAACTGTCCATATACTTTTAAATTTATTCTAAATACACCTGGGTCTCATTTTATGTGGATTATTTTAATGCAATTTTGAAGTTATGTGATTCATGTTTCTTCTTAATATCTTTCATATTTCACTATATTTATTAGATATCAAGGAATTTAAATTATTAATAACTTATTTTGACTTGAAACACTTTTTTTTTCAAAAATATATTGTTATAATAGCAGCTAACATTACAATGGCCAGAAGCTGTATTTAGAATCTTAGCTTCTATGTAATAACCTACTTATACTAATGAGTAAATAATAATAATAGATTTATACTTACATATAAAGATAAATATTCAAAAATTTTAAAGTTTTTTTCCATGTGTCATTTTGTTAGATATAACATAAATAAATAATCTTAGATTTTTAAAATAAATAACAAAGATTTTATTGATTTTTTCAACTGAAAATAATCTTTCTAATGATGATGTATAATCTTTTTGTTTTGATTGTAATCTCATTTTTTTAATATAGAAACAAAATATGGACATTTAAAATTTATTTCAGTAGTGAACTAAAAAAGACCAATTTATTATTTTCTGATACTTAAAAATCAGTTAATCATAGATTTTAGGTTTATGTGTGAGACAAAGACAAATGTCAAAAAATGCTGAAATGTGAAAAAGTTTTCTGCAATTTGCAACCCCTTAATTTCCAACAAGAGCTAAATAGTTATATGTCTGGATATCACAAGTTTTATAAACAATTAGTAAAATCATTGTTTCAAAGTTTAATCACCAATACAGAAGACCATTAACACAACACAAGACTGAAAGTGGCTCTAGTTGTACTTGCTCTTGTGATGAATCTGATTTCTTACCAGTTCACAAATGAATACATATTTTCAAATAGCAGTAATAATTAAATTATGTATGAAAAAATGTAAAATTAAATTCTGTAGTTAATAAAAAAAATAAAACAAAGTTTGTCTTCTATTAATTTTTTTCAAATATTTGAATTTTTATTAGTCATACTTTATTTTCTTATTTTTTTAATGCAAATTTTAAAGTAATTTTATCTTGTTGCTTTGCTTTTATTTGGTTTCTGAAAATTAAAGAATGTATCCCCCATTTCTCAAGGTAAGTTAAGTCTATTTTTGTGTGATTTTTTTAAATTTGGGATTTCTGCAAAACCCATCTATAGCATAAAATGAGACCCAAGTGTATTGTTCTGTCTTGTTATCATATATGATTTCATATACCAAACGTATAGTCAACATATAAACATTCACACACACACAAAAACAATTATATATATTTTTTATTTATACATCTTAATAACAAACAATTTAATTTTGAAATTTAACTTTTATAATTGGAAGATAATTTTGAAGTCTTCTTTCAGTTCATCAATTGTTTAATCTTTATATTAATTGATGAGGATACTTTTCTTGGTTCAGTGTAGGGGCACAGTAAAAAACTTGGGAACTTAAGGTCAACTTCATATGGCTATATCACTTCTAACAGACATAGTTTTCATAATTTTCAGAATAATAAAGACATTCAATTATTATTATTATTATTATTATTATTATTATTATTATTATTATTATTATTATTATTATTATTATTATTATTATTATTATTATTATTATTATTATTATTATTATTATTATTATTATTATTATTATTCATTATTATTATTATATATATATATATTATTATTATTATATTATTATTATTTATTATATTATTTTTTTATTATTATTATTATTATTATTATTATTATTATTATTATTATTATTATTATTATTATTATTATTATTATTATTATTATTATTATTATTATTATTATTATTATTATTATTATTATTATTATTATTATTATTCAGAAAGAATAATTTACTTTCATTTTAAAACATCCATTAGATTAAAAATTTTAATACATATATAATAATTATAATATTTTCATGGATAACTGATGATTTTATGTTATTATTATTTTTGGAATATTCCACATAAAAGTAGCTAAATAGTTGACATTTCAGTACAATAACATGAACATTCTGAGGAAGGTACTTGTTATTATACTGAAACGTCAGCTATTTAGCGATTTTAGTACCGAAATATTTTGAAAATAATATATATATATATACACCTGGGTCTCATTTTACGCGATAGATAGGTTCCTCAGAAAACACGTGCAAATGAAATTGCGCAAAAATAGATGTAACTTACATTGAAAAAGGGGGAGATGTGGTCTGTGATTTTTCAAAATTCGCATAAAAGCAAAGCACCAACATAAAATTACTTTAAAATTCGTGCGCAAAAAAAAATAAGGAAATAAAATATGACTAATAAAAAATTTCAAATTTGAAAAAAATTGATACAAGACAAACTTTTTTTAACTATAATATTTAATTTTATTCAAAATAATATATTTTTATGCATAATTTACAGTACAGTAATTTACATTTTTTATACACATTTTAATTATTATCGCTATTTGCCCCAAAACACGTTCGTTTGCAAACTAGTAAAAAATAAGATTCTCATGTGATGTGATGTGATGTATTTGGCTTCTCCTTAAACGAAGTCAAGAATATCTCAGCAATTATTCTCACAAGAGGAAATACAACTAGTGCCAAGTTCACTCTCATGTTGTGTTAATGGTTTTCTGTTGATGATGATGACGATTTTTATTGATTGTTTATGAACTTAGACTTATGATAATAAAAAGACATTTATTCACCACTGCTGGGAAAAATTTAATTAAAACTAACAACTAAAAATTAAATTCTTATTTTCGTCTTTAATTTTTCAATTCCGTTTAAAAATCAATTTTCGTTTTACATCACATTAATTTCAAGTCGCCTGTAAGTAATTTTTAAATTGTTAATGATTACAATTAAAAATCAGATTTTAATTTTTAATTGTGCCCACTGCTATTACTGACCTTTTAAAAAATAAACTTGTGGACACTAAATGATTAATAATTGATTACGTTCTTTTTTAAATAGCAAAAACAGAATGTGATTTAAAATGCAAAATTAACATGCACAATGTTTGAACAAATTTACATTATAATCTTGTAAAATTTAATGTGTGTATAGACACTGAATCCTGGGCTGGTGTCAACCTGTCCTAAGAAACTGAAATACCCCTCAGCTTCACTTGTATAAAGAGATAATAATGTCTAGCATCAATATTTACGTCAAAACTGAAGTTTATATAGACGCTTATATTCATGTGTCTTTTTAGTTAATAAATTTAATTTTTTTAAAAAAAAAAAAATTAATGTGTGTATACATAAAATGTGGAAATCATGATTTTAATTTCATTATTGCTAAAATCTTACTATTATAAAGCACTGAAAATATTGAAATTACTAAGATGAAAGTAGAATTCCAATAATGTGCTATTACTTTCAATATAACATAAGTGCATGGAATTTATTATTTAAAGTAATAGCACATTATCGGAGGTCGTCTTCCAGTGAAACACGAATTGCATAACTTCAAAATCGTGTTAAATAAGTCCGTGTAAAAAGAGACCCAGGTGTATATATATATATATAGTACCCTTTCTTAATAGAATACTACTGAACAAAATCAAGTCAACTGGGATAATAACAACAATGCATTATAATTAAGTTGCATAAATGCTAACTATTAAAAATATACATCATAAAGACTAGCTCAAAATATGATATCTAATAAAATAATATTTTTAACTTACTAATTCAAAATAATCTTAAAATAATAAAATATTATAGCATTTAGTTTTTTAATAATTAATTAGAGTTCTAAACTATACTATTTAATCTACTCATTTACGAAGAAATCTAATTTATAGCTAACTCACTATTGTAAACAACATAAGGTTCTGCCAAAATAATAAATATAATTATAAAATTACTAACATGAGACGTCCAGCAGGGTACACTAGGTAAAACATTGAGAATATATTCCAAAAGCTGCACCCTCAATGGTATAAGAGCATTACTGTTACGAAATTCATGTAATAATAACTACTATGTAATACTCTCATATCTTGAAAATACACCTGTAATCATCCTAAACATAATTTATAAATTATGTTACTAAAAAAATAAATTATTTCATATTCCTTTACTAAAATATAAATTAATAACAATCTCCCAGAATAACACAAATAATAATAATAATAATAATAATAATAATAATAATAATAATAATAATCGTCATCATCATCATCTCAGGTTCATCTCTGAACAAATTAACAAATAAATCAATGTCAATAAGCTGTCAAATATAATATGGGATTTTATATGATATTTAACTATTACAAAATAATAACTACAATAAGCAATTAAATATCTTCATGACTCTCAATATAGTAACCTAATATAATTATTTTTCCTGAAAAGCTGTAGACAATAGACTGTGTTTTATAAACTTTCATAAAAGAATTAATAATTGTTGTTCAAATAATTTTGGATACAAAAGTCGACTTCATTTTTCTTTTTTCTTCATTTATGAGTTTTCGTGCTGCAGGGAGAAGAAAAGTTTTTGTTCTAAAGCTTTGGACAATGGTTGTCTTAGCAACAAGCAGTCAGGAGAGAACTTCTAATAGAGAAATATTAGGAGGAAGCAAGAGAAAAACTTTTAATTTGAACCTTATGGAGAGTTGGAGTTTTCGTAACTATAGTTTTATTTATCATTTCGTTTACTATATATAGTATTAATTTTTTTATTAGTGTTAGGTAGAAAAATTACATTTAAATATTTATTAATCTAACATAATTAATATTGTAAGCAATATTTTAGTCTTTGTAAAGTTTTTCATAAACATTTTTAAAGTACGATAGTAACGAATATGTGTTATTATTATTACTTAATGTGTTTTTTATATGGAATATTGGATCAGAAAACGACTAAGAGTAACTGACCAGCAAATTGTTACTAGGTAAATCTTTGTAAAATATATTAATTTTTATATGATGTATGTTTTATTGTTTTCTAGAATTACTTGGGATATTTGTTATCGTATTACCTTATCATATGAACGTATGAACATGTTTGCGTGCATTAATTACACATTAAATTTTATTGTTAATCTAAGGACATAAGCTAGGATTTTTTTTTTATAGAAATATATGCGTACTTTTTCTTTTATATTACAAAGGTGATATAATTTACTGATACATATAATTTTTATATGATTTTTTAATGGATGAACCTTATTTTAGAAATATTTTGAATCTTGATTTTAATATTTTAATACAAAATCATTTGTATTTTTTATTGCTGAGTTTTAAAGGTGAAGAAACCTTTTTCTTGTTGTAGTTTTAGATTGTTAAAGTCATAAGTGAAATTTTGTTTATTATTTAGAGTAATACTAAATATTTTTGTGATGTAGATTGTTAAATCTGTTGTGAAGTTTTAAGCGATAGTGACCTTGGAATTATGAAAAGATACCAATGAGATGCGTATATGTAGGATCTATGGAGAATAGGAAAGTAACATATTATTATCTTAGTGGTTTATGCAGATACAGATAACTTAGCTCTATGTCTTGTATATATTTTCCATGGGCAGTGTCTTTCTTAGTATTATGTATTTTAATGTTTGAATGAGCTGAATAAATAGCCTGGACATTATTATTATTATTATATTTGAGATCATTAGACAGAGAAGTCATACCTCTTCATTTACACTGTATCCATGTAGATTATCCCATATATTTTATACTATTGAGTCTATAGTCTAGTTACTTCTTCATGCCTACGCATCGTATCGCTATCTTAATTTCAACAGTTATTGCATCGTATATCATTGTATTTATGAAAGAAAATAATAAATACTTTTGAATTGCAGAATCGTTATTTTGAAGGTAGATGAGACAGGTTTTTCATATTTTGGTTTAGGTTAAAGTCAAATACAAATGAGATTGAATACAAATGTTAACAGAAAATATAAAGAATCATAAATATTTTCATATTTTTATTAAACATAAAAAGAGATGATAATTATTCACGAGATTTTTGAATAATTTTAATACTTAATTTTTACGTGTTAATGCATATTTTTAAGAAAAAATAGAAACATCCAGAGTGAATAACATAGAATAGAATGAATGCTTATATTTTTGTGAATATTATTTTATGTTTTAAACATACATGTAACACATATATAAGGATTTTATTTGGAGTAATGTCAAGCAAAGTATATAAAAAAAGTGACAATCATATTATTTTATTAAAGTCAATTTATTTATTGAACGAACCAAGATAAATATTTAAAATAACACTAGCACTATCATATTAAGAATTTGATTAATTTGTTATAAAAATCTATGAACATATTTAAAAAAAAATATTACTTTAGTATTTCATATTTTTATATTTCCATGTACACTTATGGAAATTTTATGTTTTAACTATGTCAATTTATGGAAATTTTATTAAACTATAAGTGTATTTTATAAGTTGTTGTTGTTGTTGTTGTTGTTATTATTATTATTATTATTATTATTATTATTATTATTATTATTATTATTATTATTATTATTATTATTATTATTATTATTATTATTTTTAAGTAAATGTGCCAAAGTTTATAAGTCAGAGTAAAGGCTTATTTACTTGTTGATTTATCGATTTATTTTAAATGTTAAAGTATGTAATTTATCTAAAATTAGCTTGATATTTGTTAGGTTTTATCAAATATAACTGTAAATATTGCATTTAATTTGTTAAAATTATAGAATAATAAATTTTGTTAAATTTAATTTTTATTAAACTTTGTGTATGTTGATATCTTCACCACTACAAACATATGTTGCCAGATACTAAACCAAACATAATACTTGCACATTACTGATATAATCATTTACTTAAGAAATCACAATGATTCAAAATATAATATATTTGAGAAATTCCTTTTCCATTAATATTATTATTATGGTCATAATTAATTTCACAATTATTGCATAGAATTTTAATATTGTTTGTTGCCACATATTATCAGATTATATCAGATTATGCCATATATTCTATTTAAGATGCTATATGAGAAATATAAGATTATATTATTATTATTATTATTATTATTATTATTATTATTATTATTATTATTATTATTATTATTATTATTATTATTATTATTATTATTATTATTATCATTATTATTAGTTATCATAATATTAAACAGTGGATAAGATTAATAATTAGTTAGTGAGAAATAATATTATTGTTATTATTTATTATTATTAGTTAGGTGTTGTTATTAGAAAGCTATGGAAAATCAAAATTTTTTTTCCACTCAAAAATGAACTGGTCTAATCAGAACGTCATGTAAGCAGTATAGTCGGCATGTTGAGCGATAAGATAATAGACCATCGCTTTACACTTTATTTACCAAGAGATTTATTGTATTGTAATGTGTGTGTTGAAGCATCTGCTCAGCATATTCAAAAAAAAATTAGTCTTATAAAGAAAACTATGGAAAGTATTAAAAAATCCTGATTAGATACATCTAATTAAAATCCTACAGTCAATAACAAAGTTTCAACATTACCGTTTTCCACTACCTTGAAAAGTAATAACATGATTTTATCTTTGAGCTCTGATGAAGATTATGCCACTGAAGATGAAATTTTTACAATTAAGAACCCAGGCGAGTCAGACAGTGAAGCTTTTGGAAGTAATGGAGGTGATAATACTAAACCGATCCCATTTAATGAGAACATATGGGCAACCCTGGTTTGGATGAAATTACTAATCAAAGTCTACTTGTGCGTTCTGCATCAATAAATAGTATAGAAAGTATGTTTAGTGATAGTGAATTTGAAGATGTTCATCCAGAAATGTGAAGAGCTACTTCTTTAAATACAACAAAAACACCTCCCGGTCCTCGAAGAAAGAAAATAGTTCATTTGCTGACGCTTTAGGGCTTGACCTTGAAATGGTTAGACATATTATGAATTCTCACTTACCTCCTAATATTTGTAATACATTTTCAGATACTAGTTTAGATTCAGCACTGGTGGATGACATGATATGTAAATAACCTAGTTGTAACTTTTCTCAGCCAGGCCTGGACATAAATTTTTTTGATAGATTGAGAGTGGAAAAGGTTATCCTAGAAAACACTATTATTTCAGATTTAACTTTAACAGGTATCAATCGAGTTTTAAATATAGCATTTAATAAAAGGATTTTTGTACGTTTTACTGTAAATAAATGAGAAACTACCCATGAAGTACCCGCTACATATGTTCACGGATCTCATGATGGTTTTTCTGATAAATTCTCACTCACAATATTCGCTCCTATTGGTTTAGAGGTTGACCAGCAATTGGAATTAGCCATATGTTATCAAACTACTAGTCAAAAATTTTTGAATAATAATCATGGATAGAATTACTCATTTCATTGTTGTATATGTACTGCTGCTGCTACTTCAATAAATCGAGGCTGGTATCATTTCATATAATATAATTATTTACTAATATTTAGTAATAGAAAAAAAAGTTGATACTCGGAAAAAATAAATAAGTTCATTAAACTATCATCTTATATCCTTTTAAATTCTCATTCAAAATCATAATTTAGAAAAATTATACTTGTTAAGTCTCCAAAAATGTTATAATTTATTAGGGTTATTATTTTGTGACTCTAGTTGTTTTATGGACAATTATAAAATAAGCGAACAAAGTGTTACCCTGTTACTTGTAAATTTTATTTATTAAAAATAAGGGTTCCGCTGTAGTTCCAATTAAAAAAATTCCTATCATACTTGACTACAGAAGATTATAAATTAATTAGAGTTATTTTAAATAATCTGAGATAATTATAGTTATATTGTTTTAATAGAGAGATTAGAATTTATTCAGTAACATTATAATAAATTGATTGTTATTATATTAAAGTCGTAAGAATGCTATGCATTTATTATTATTTGAAATAATAGGGAGGATAGTGTTCTTATGCCATTGAGATTGTATCCTGTGGGATATTGGCTCAATGTAATTCTTTATTGCTTGTACTTCATTTTATTGTCTCATGATTTATTAATATTTTTATTTATTTAATTTTACATAAACTGAACCATTTATTATTTATTAATTAGTTAGAGCTAGATAAATAGTATATTTTATTATAGGATAGCTGTATTATTAATTATAGGTATTTTTAGCCGAGCATAACTATTTTATCTGAACTAATCGTAATTTTTTTATCATTATATTTCCTATTAGTGAGAGTACAATATATATAGTGGATTCTGTGCAATAACAATATTAGGGTTCTACCATTACCCAATGTTCTAAAACATAGCTTCAGACAGCTGTCATTTTATTAATAAACGGAAATTATGGTTACAGTTATAAAAACTACTAAGGTAAAACACAAAATTAGGAATTACTATTGAAGTGCTCACTACTATTACTTTGTAAGTAGACTATATGAAACAAAAATAAGACCGCTCCAAGTTTTCAGATATAATATGCTAAATGCCGAATTATATATTTGTATTCATTGCAAATTCTAATTAAATGAATTGTTATTAACTTTAGTTATATGTGTATGTAGGTCTGTTTATGTTTATTGCATTAATAATTAAAGAATATTTAATTATTATTCTCTGATCTTATATTTATTTCTTCATGCTATCACAGCTGAGTTAAACTTCCTGTGGTCACAGCAGATAACACAGTCAAAAGGATCCTCATACTTAGGATAGGGTACTGATTCCAGGATATACAATCTAAACTGTATTAGTGGAAATTTAATACTGGTATACATAATCGAAAAACTTGGCCATTCCCATACAAAACTTACAAGATTTTTATGGGTCAATGTGGTACAGTTGAACGACTTTATGTCTCTTAGTAAGGTAAAATATGAGAAGTTGAAAGTCTTGACTTTATTATTTTATGCTGGAACTGATGTTGCACCAAAAGCCAAGCAGCTATGTGATACAAAGATTCCTGAAGATGTGTCATATAGTGAATTAGTAGAAAAACTAATTATGCATTTCCATTCAGCAGTCACAAAAAGAATAGCTCACTTAAGATTCCAAATGAAAAAGCAGTTACCTTGAGAGACATGTCAAGAATAGAATCTGGCCTTGTGAGAATGTGCTAAAAATTGTGAATTTATTGATTTGGAAGACACATTGTTAGATCATTTCTATCTGATATGACAGATCACTATTTGGGGAAAATGCTATTAAGTGAAAGTGATATCGCATTTAAGATGGCTGTCGAGAAGTGTGCACATGAGCTGACAATAGCTAATGCATCAGAAGTCCAGACAATAGTTTAAAAATAAATCCCATCATTAGTGTTTTAAAGCTAATATAGAAGTTGCTATCAACACTATACCAAATGAAATGATTTGCTATTGTTGCAGAATTACTGGACATACTAAGAAGGTGTGCAGATACAAGAAGAAAAATTGTTACATCTGTGGTGGAAAAGAACATCTGGACAACATATGATAAAAGAATACTAAAGAAAATCAATGCTCAGAGTTTATACCTGGATGAAAGACAGCTGTTAAGAAATCTACAATTAATTCTTTTAAAAACCCTGCAGATAATCAAATTACCCTAGCAGTGTGCATTTGTGAAAACAAAATCACCATGGAAGTGGGCAGCAGGGTGAGTATCTTTGAAAGATTGGGACCAAACAAATACTAGAGTTCAGCAGCAGTTAAAATTGTGTAAAGCAAATGTTATAGCTACAGATATAAATAGTAATAAGACACACTTATGTGGAAATGTTTATGTTCCAGTAAAATTAAATTGGAAACAGAATGTTTTGCCATTATACATTGTTAAAAGAGACATTAGCCATTTACTGGATAAAAATTAATTTCATCCTTTAGGCATTTGTGTGAAGATCATTAAAAAGTTTAAATTAGAGACTACTGTTCAAGATAAGTTCCCACATCTATTCAACAAAGACATCACCATGTTAAAAACAAGACCAGAGGATGTACAATTGACTAATGATGCACAGCCTATAGTTGGCAGACCTTGAAAAATTTCATTTGCTCTAAGACCAAAGGTAGAAGAAACTATTGCAGATTTAATAAGGAAAGGTGTCTCGTGACTAGTGGTGGACTCGTCATGAACTACTCCAGTAGTAGTAATTGTAAAACCAGATGGAACAAATTGTTTTTGTGGAGATTACCAAATCACTGTTAACAAGAACACTAATAAAATTGCTTATCCAGTACCCACTGTGCCTGAAATATTAGCATCACTACAAAAAGCCTCATTCTTTACAAAAGTAGATCTGAAATTCATTTTTCATCAAATTCTGATTATGGAAAAAACTGTAAATCTGTTAACACTCATTACACATGTGGTACTCTTTAAGTGTAATAGGGTACATTTTGGGATTACTATAGCACCTAATATTTTCCAATCTAAAATGGATAGATTATTTCAGAATATAGATGGTGTAATCTCATATTTAGATAATATATTGATCTCTGCCCAATCTGAAGAAAAATTAGAAAACCATGTAATGGCAGTTTGTGCAAAACTAGACCAAATTGGTGCTACCATAAACATAGAAAAATGTATTTAGATCACTCTGGAAATTAATTTTTTGGTTATATAATAAATAATCAGGGAAATATCCCAATCCAGAAAAAGTAAGCAATGTGAAAAAAGCTGCTACACCAAAAAATGTTAAGCATTTACCTGTTTTTCTTGGATTATTGAATTTTATTGAAAATCATCTTTGCGGTAAAACTCATTTTTTGATTCACCTGTATGAATAATTGTAAAAAGAACAATGCAAGAAATAGTCAAACAAACATAGAGTTTCTTTTGAAAAAGCAAAAGATCTACTGATGTCAGAAAACTTATTAGCATTATTTTAGTGATCCGGGGGTAGCGATTATGACAGATGCTTCAGATCATAGAATAGAAGCAATAATCTCACACCTCTTATCTGGACAAGAAAAGACATGCAGCATATAATTCCTGAACATTATATTCAGCTGATAAAAACTACAGACAGCTTGACAAAGAGGCCTTGGCTATTATATTTGCATTCAAAAAGTTCCATTAATATATTTATGGTCACAGTTTTAAATTATTTATGGATCATTGTCCATTCCTTGGAATTTTTCGAAAAAATAAAGAAATACCAGAGCAAGTCAGCAAAAAGGCTTCTCAGATGGATTAATATTTTAGCTGCCTATGATTATGAACTACTTTACAAACCTGGAAATGAGTTAGCACATTCTGATGCTTTATCACACTTGCTAGCAAGAGATAGTATTCCATGAAAATTTGTTGAAGTTAATTTATTGAAAATTATTAAATTTACTGATAATTTAGATAGTGTAAAAAATTTTAAATGCACTGTAAAAGACCCTGGTTGCTGACAATTAAAAATATGTATATAAAATGGATGGCCAAATAGTATACCAAACTATGTAACTATAGCAATCTGGAATACATTTCATTCTTTATCTGTTTGTAATGATTGAATAGTTATGAATGATCACATATGTTTACCACTAGAAACACATCAACAAGTGTTAAAAATGTTGCATCTTGGTCAGCCAGGTATAGTTTTCATGAAAGCTCCTGCATGCTCCTATGTTTGATGACTGCATATAGATCAAGATATTGAAAAAACTGTAAAATTGTGTCATAATTGCCAGATTGGAGCAAATTTGCTGATTAAAACTTTTAAACCATCGGGTGAAGGCTAAAAAACCCTGGGAAAGAATATATATAAATTTTCCTGTACCTGTAAATAGATATTTAATCTTAGTTGCAATAGACTCTTACAGTAAATGAGTTGAATATGGAGTTGTAAGTACTATT
This sequence comes from Epiperipatus broadwayi, assembly GCA_028023455.1. Classification (NCBI taxonomy): domain Eukaryota; kingdom Metazoa; phylum Onychophora; class Udeonychophora; order Euonychophora; family Peripatidae; genus Epiperipatus; species Epiperipatus broadwayi. Next base: position 406,133 of record JAQFVV010006570.1, on the reverse strand, counting down.
AGTACCATATGTATGATTAAAGATTTACAAGAGATCTTTGCCATTCATAGTTATCCACAGATATTAGTATCTGATAATGGCACCACATCACATTCTAACATCAGAAAATCTCCCAGCTTCAAATGGAATAGAAGAAAAAACAGTTCAAGATTTAAAATCAAGTTTGAAGGAAATTAAAGCACTTAACATGGATAAAAGAGAAGTTGCTATAATGTTTATCAACATTTCCTGCATATCATGATTAATGGAAGATCACTGGTGGAGTTGTTGTTTAATATAACATGTCAGACACATCTATATAAATTGTTGCCAAAAGAAAGAAAACAAAGGAAGATCCATATCATATAAAATCACATTGTTCTACTCCCCAAAGATTCATGATTGTCAAAAATGTATGGGTTTGTGATTACTTGAAAAAAACTTGGATATCAGGGATTATGACCAATAGTATATCTGAAGTTATATAGTTAATAAAACATGATAATGGATTACTTATAAGATGTCATATTAATCAGGTGAGAAAAAGATTTGCTATGACAATGTGGACCAAAAAGAATTGGTTAAAAAGGAAAGCCAATAGGACTTATTGCCTAGAGCATAACTAGATAATCTGCCTCCCTTAACACAAGAGGTATTATTACCTGCAGATCAAATTATGCCAGAAGATGACAATGCAAACCCTGACCTAGATGACTCTAGTAAAAAGATTGATCCTATTTCTGAAAGCTGTATTCAATGAAATCAAAGAATTCGGAAAAAACCGAGCTAAATTTAATGATTATTTTTTAGAGTAAGGGAAGATGTGTGTAATATATATATTATAACCTCCGTATCCACACATCTATATATATGTTACGATATATATATATATATATATATATATATATATATATATATTGTAACAGGCACAAATGCCATTGCATTATTTAAAAAAAAAAACAAGTTCAAGTATAAAAGTTCACAAATAAAAACTTCTTTTTTAAAAATTAAAAATTGAAAATTAAAAGTCATCTAAACTCATATATATATATATATAAAATCACACAGATGGAAAATTATTAAAAGAAAAGTTCATTAAAAAATATATTTTAAACTAAATATTTAGAAAAAACTTAAAGATTTAAAGATAAAAATATATCTTTAAGAATGTACAAAAATCAATTACTTCTGTTGTGTAAAAGGCTAAAAATGGAAATGATATTTTAATTAGTCTAAGTAAACTAGCCTTTGGGCATCTCAAAATTTTTAACTAAAGGTCAGATAGGAGATAAAAAACAATAAGAACAGAATAATCAATAAAATCCTTCAAGAAATGGACCATAGTGAAAGAATCATCATCATCATGATGTCATGTTCAGTTAATCCAGAGTTTTGATATAAAAAGGAAAAGATTGGAAATAAAGTTCAGTTCTGGGAGAGTTGAAGGAGAAGGGATTCAAAAGACACACTTTCAATCCCTTAAGTTTTTCTAAAAAAAAAGTATCCTATATTGCAGACCCCTGGACATCAGGGTCCAACAATAAAATCCTACAAAAAGCTATACCAGCTAGAGCAAAGAACCTCCAGAGAATGCCAACAAAATGACTAACAGCAGACTGGTTTCCCCATGATGTCATGGGAATTAGAAACAACACAGGATCCAAATCACAAACAAATATAAAGTATGGCCTTTTTTTAAAACCGTAAAAACTCTATATAACACATGAACTTTAAATAAAAAACTTTTTCCAGTATTTGAATATAAATAGATGAAAGACATTTCTTCTAGATAACTTTGATGTTCAGATGTACATTTCTGACAGTACAGTATTATGGTGTTGTATTCATTTTTCATTGAATACATTGATATATCAAATAGATTGATGTTAGTTTGACTGCAAACTTTTGGCCTAGGGTTAAATAAGGGGTATAGAAAACTTTCTTTTTCGAGTGCAATCTATTTAGTCTATTCATACTTGACATTCTAATCAAATATTAATTAACACATCTATGTGAACTTATAAAATAAAAAGTTAAAATGTAAATTAAATCAAATTCTAAAATAAACCTTATACTAAAATAAATAATTCTGAATTTTATATAGCAAAATAAATGTTTTTTTTATATTGTTAATGTAGCAGTGGCTTATTTTATTATTTTTAATATTAAAAATTATCTCTGCTGCTTCCCAAGCTAGTGACTGGGGCATTTTAATTGTATTTATTTAAAAATTGGATCTTAAAGGTAAGTATCTGCCTACTATATAAATTTTCCAGGTCGAAATGGCCTGGTAGTGTCCTTGATGTGGTAAAATACCCCCCCCCCGACTGTTATAATATATATATATGTGTGTGTGTGTTTGAAAAGAAAGGTTTTTAACAAATGTGTTTTACCAGTTCTTACTTATGGATCTGAGACTTGGACACTTAATAGAAGATCAATACAGAGACTTCAGACCACTCAAAGAAGTATGGAGAGATGTATGTTGGGAGTAACAAGAAGAGATCGAAAACGCAATGTATGGGTAAGAGAACAAACAGGTGTTACTGACCTCATTGAAAAAATTAAAAGATTGAAGTGGAGGTGGCTGGACATATTGCTAGAAGAGATGATAATAGATGGACAATTGAAATTTTAAACTGGATGCCAAGAGATTGTAAAAGACCCAGAAGGAGACCACATGTAAGATGGATGGATGAAATAAGAAAATGTGTAGGGGTGATGTGGAGAAGAGAAGCTAAAGATCGGAGAAGATGGATTAAACTTGGAGAGACCTTCATCCTGCAGTGGATTGATAATGGTTGATAATGATGAAGATATATATATATATATATATATATAATTTCAGATGGAGCTTACCAATAGTTCTTATCAAGCTTTATTTTATAAATGCCAAAAGAGAAAGAATTCAAAATCTCTATCAAAAATTCTCTATCTTCAGACCAATTGGGTTACAGCTTATGGCTCACATTAGTGGGGCACTGGTATTCTAAAACCTCTATCAGAAAGTTTTTATCTCCAGACCAATTGGTTTCAAGCTATGGCTCAGATCAGTGGAGTGCTGGGAAATGAGAGTCTCAGATCTCCACTAAGGTGAGCCATAAGCATGAAAAAAATTGGGCTGAAGATAGGGACTTTCTGATAGAGATTTTGAATTTTTTTTTCAGCACTTTTAAATTAAAACTTAGTTAGAACTATTGATAAGCTCCATCTAATGATCATATATATATATATTGTTCCAGGCACTCAATCCATCACTGATCACAGAGGTCACCACCAGGTCACTACATACTTGGGAAAAATTATTACTGTGATCAGAATGGATGATGATGGTTTGTGCCGACTAAATTCAGGGAAAAACAAGAAATCTTAAATATTGTTTAGACAATTGAGAAATAAAAGCACTAAGACAAACATCAGCCAAATTAAGTTTAAACACATTTTAAAATTTTATTTAAGAGAAATATAAATTATGAAGTATAAATTTATAACACAAGAAATAGGGTTAGCTCAGGCATGTACCAGAAAGACTAAAATTCAATGCTCTGGCAGACAGACTGATCTTCTAATAGAGAATTATAAAGGGAGGGAGCAAATTTTTTTCAGCAGAGAATTTACCTAAAAATTGGTTTTCCCATTTACAGATATGAAAACAATATGTTCTTGAACTAAATCAATGAAACCAGTGCCAGCAAGCTTTTGTATGCCTGGAAAATATGTTCGGACCAAGAATGTCATATGCTAGTAGAAACTGCATCTTTCACTACATTCAAACCAGAGATGATTGATTTACCCCAAGAACCAAAGAAAACTGATTAATATGTCGGAGTATAAATTGTGAAAGAGAGGAAATTTACATCTCCACTTTAATGACATGACAAAATTATAAAGTACTCTGACATACATGATTCAAATTAATCAGATATGAAATCTATGATAAAAGGAAAACAGCATTTAAAATTGGCAAATTCCCAACCAAACAATTGGCAAAGTTGTTTATGAGTAAAAACATTAAGACATTAAATACTTTAATAGAAAAAAAACTCTCTTTCACCTGTAGTTTAAAAAGGGATAAATATTATTTCTCTGCTGTCAATCTATAAAATTATAAAGAACAAAAATTCCAGTTTTCCATTTAAGAGACATAAGAAAAGAAGAAACAAAATCTCCAAATACGGAAACTAGAATAATAAACATGATTAATCACCAGCCAAAAGATTTTTCAGTCTGCATAAGTGCAAACACAATATTTTAAATCAATTAGTGGATAATAAAATAAATACAGGTGAGCTAATTTAAAAATACACAAGACTGCTAAAGCATTTATAAAAAGTTAGGCATAAAAAATACAAACTCACTAGTCACTCTCAAATAAACAAAATTGAAAGCAAACTTGGAATCTTAAAACTAAGATTCCAAGACCTATTACAAAATACAATAAAATACTAAATATGAGGTTAAATATTAATTAAGAATACAGATTTATGTTTAAGATTGAGTGAAGATTTAATTAAAAGAATTTACCCTGACTAGAATAAAAAAAATATTTACCTATGGTAAAGCAAAGTTTGCATATTTTCAAGTAGTGCACACTTTTCTATTAGTTCATATTTCAGATATTTTGACAGCAGCAAGGTAAATGCAATGGGGATCTGGATTTTTTAGATGTTTATGGCATGACAGAAGGAGTGTTGGAAGTTAGGGATTCATCCTTTGGATAAGTGAGCATGGCATCTTGATGATGACCAAATGTAGAGTGGTATATTTTGACATCCTGTAAAGCAAAAATGTTTTAATAATTGCAAATTTTGCTTTTAAAGAAATTAAATGTCCAAACTGCTAATGGTATGAATGTTGAATGAGGTTAATCAGAATGAATATTAGAAATAAAAAGCAGAACCGATCATTTTGATGGAGTATTGGCTTGGTCAAGGCTCTCTAGAATAATCCATGAAATTTTTGAGGTTATTTATACCCACACTCAATTTCCCATAAAAACTTTCCTTGTTGTCAAATTCTATGCCATAGGCAGTGTAAATATCAATCTCCCACTCAAGCTAATGAAGAATTCTAACTAGGGATTATTTTAAACAAAAACAACAACACAAAATTAAATCTCTGCTTTTAGAATGAACTTTAAAGTGCTTAAAATAAAAGAGACAGAAATGTAATTAACAAGCTTGCTCGTTTTTAATTAAATTGATCAAAAATAAAGCAGTGAAAGAAAACTTTTTTTAAAATCAATTATATAAAAAAAATTTAAATGATCTATTTTAAATGTAAATTAGTATGTATTTTATACACATACTCTAATAAACAATTTATTTAATTATTTAAATAGCTTTATGCTATCAAATTTAATAAACACAAAAGCTAGTTCTACTTTTGCATAATAACCTTTGAAACAGCTATTATCCTGTTCAATATATAGTCCCAGTCTCCACTGAGGTGAACCATAAGCTCAAAAACAATTGGACTGGAGATAGGGACTTTTCAATAGAGATTTTGACTTCTTTCTCTTTCGGCACTTATAAAATAAAGCTTGATTAGAGCTATTGGTAAGCTCCATCTAGTGATTATTTAATAGCAAGCTTAAAAGCAAGTTACAAAATTTATGACTCATTTTATTAATATATATATATATATATATATATATATAGAGTATATATATATATATATATATATATATATATATATATAAACTCTGTCAGAATTATATATATATTGTAATGATATATAAATATGTCATTACATTAATTTAAAATAAAATCTTAAAGTTCGCAAATAAAAATAAAATCTATTAAAAAAAACCTACTAAATGCTAAAATTAAAATGTTTGTTAAACGTATATATTCACATAGATGCTAAACTTTAAAATATTTTTTTTTTTATAAATAAAAAAAGGTATTTGAATGTACTTTTTTTTATAAAAAAAAGATTTAAATATAAAAATAGTTTAAAAAAGAAATAACGTAAGTAAAAATAAAAACAGGTATTAATTAATTCCTGTAATCTGTAAATGGAAATGATTGTTTATTAATTATTCAAAAGCTGTGTAATTAAAAAGTCAGATGAAAAATAGATAAGAGAAGAAAGAGATTTTAGCTTGACCAATGGAAGCAAATAAAGGCCCGGACCATAACGAAAAAAATGGAACAGTGATGTTTTTGTTCATGGAATCCATAGGAGGACTATAAAAAGAAAAATATTGAGTTCCAGTCAGTTTTCCAGCTTGTTTTTGAGGGTCGTGATAGGACGCACATATCACACACTCTCTCTCTATTTTAAAAATGAACTGACTGTGATACCGAAATGAACCAGCTAATGCCACCTCCGGAACATCTGACTGGGTTTTCAAATAAAGACTCTGTGGGAATTTACATCAAGAGCAGTGATTTTTCTACTGTAAGCTATTGACACGAACTCTAAAATTTAAAACTAATTAAGAACTTTCGTTCAAGCTTATGAACTTCTATCTGACTTTTAAGTTTAAAATCAATTGATAATGTTTAAAATTTTATATGTTTTGCTTTGAAAAAAAAATCATTTCCATTTTATAATTTTTTTATTTGTATTAATACTTATCGTATAAATTATTTAAATGCATGAAATTTAAAGTTGGGTATATATGTTGCATAGATTCATTAGCAATTAATTATGTTGCTGTTTCATAGTCGATTGGAATATATAAGTCATCATGTCACTGCAGTGTCTTATGATGAACACCATTGGGTTTTTTGTATTCCCTATGCAATTGACATTATCGATGACTTTGTATTTTGATCAGTTATATCTGTGCAGCCGATCTATACTCAACATTTTAAAACAAATTTTATAAAATTCATCTGTGTGAACATAATAAATGTTAAATTTAAGTTGGGCGTGAATGGCTATATAGTTTTGTAAAGTTATATTAAGGGAGGGTAATCTTAGGTTATTCGTTCGTAGTTGAATTGGCTCAATGGTTTGGATATATTTGTGTAATTAGTAGATGTAGTATGAGATCCTCTACAGGCAGGATTGCGTATATATGCCACACACCTTCTGTTTGCCTATGGATGGGTTTGTAAGACGGCAAAGGACCACAATCCATTCCTATGGAGTTTTATGTTTATTGTTCTACTCACCAACAGATGTCGCATTCCTGTTGGTGGAGAGACAATGTCTTCTTTAACTCTACTTACTGTTCAGACATACATTCCTGACAGTATAGTATTTTGTGTTGTCGTATTTTCATACTACATTGAATGCATAAATGTATCAGATGGATTGATGCCAGTTTGACTGCGAACTTTTTGGCCTAAGGTTAAATAAGGGATAGAATATTTTCTTTTCAAATACAATCTATATAGTCTATTTATACTCGACTCACTAAATAAATATTAAACTCATTATTGAAATCTATTTAAATGTAGAATTAAAGATTAATATAAACATCTAAAATGTTAAACTTATTCCTCAAATTAGAATAATTTTATATGTGCGTAAATAAATATTTTTATGTGTTAATTTCTGGCAGTGGCTTTTATTTTTTTTTATATTTGAGATATAAAGTTATATTTTATAATCTCTGCTGTTCCACTGAGCTAGTGACTTGGGCTAACGATCTAAATATTTAAATAAAGTGGAATCTTAACAGTGCGTATCTGCCTACTCTATAAATTTTTCTAGGTTTAAATGCCTAGATGGCGCCCTGTAGAGCAGATATCGTAGTTTGTGGTTAGATTCAATCTTCACTTGCTTTCTGATCATTATAATATATATATACATAGTGTAAAAAAGGAAGTGGATTGAAGAGCTTCTAGAGGATTCTGCACAGTAATAATATTCGGTTTCTATTATTATGCAATGTTCCAAAACAAAGTTTAAGACAGCCATCATTTTATTAATAAGCAGAAATTATGGTTACAGTTATAGAACCTACTAAGGAGAAATACAAAATTGGGAATTACTCTTGATGTGCTCACTACTATTACTATGTAAGTTGACAATATGAGAAAGAAATAAGGCCATTCTAAGTTTTCAGTTAACTAATAACTACATATAATTAGCTAAACACCAAATTATATATTTATATTCATTACCAAATTTCAATTAAAGGAATTGTTATCAACCTTAGTTATACAGTATGCAGGCCTATTTATGTCTATTGTATTAATAATTAAATAATATTTAATTACTCTTATCTGGTCTTATGTTTATTTCTTCATGCTACTGTAGCTGAGTTAAACTTTCTGTGGACACAGCATATATATATATATATATAGTAACTGTGTACACAGCATATATATATATATATATAGTAATGAAGTACATTGATATTTAATTGATTTTATGAGTCCCATGTTTTAAAATATAAAAATTTAAAATTGAGAGAGTAAAATGTAAAACTAAAGAGCAGGGGGGAGGGGGGATTGTTATTAAATAAAATAAATTATAAATGCTTTTAAAAAATAATAAGATTTTTTTTTTGTTTAAAAGAGAAACAAGTCTTGTAATAAAAAAAAAGATTTAATATTCTTTAAATGTATTTATAATGAAATAATAAAGAGATTTTGTTTTATCTTATAATAAAATAATTAAATATGTGTGCATGTATGTATGTAATTTTTAATAAAAATAGAAGCAAAAGCTGATTTATTTCGCGAGATCAAAGATACTTCTGCTAATAAAGTTTTCTATTGTTTAAAACAGTATAAATAGCTCAACATTTTATCATTCTTCATGTGTGTGTGTGTGTGGTGCATATTTCTTGAAGTAATATCACAAAACAATGTTGCATTGTTAAAAACAAAATGGTGTGCAGTCGACCGAAGCCACTTTATGCATTTAAAATCTGCAATTAGTTTGGAAAGTGATCATGTTTAAATAGACAAAACGAACAACAGAGTGTGTGAATGACAAACCAGCCATGAAACTCATCCCTATATCACAATTTACCGATCACCAATGAGTTAAAAAATAATTCCATTATGCTGTTTTCATCATATTAAAAAAATCCTAGATAATTATTTGACTTTGATGTCTTAACATTCCCGATTTCTTCTTAAAATAAAAGATAGACTTTATTTAAAGAACTTTGAACTTTATGAATTAATCTTAAAAAAACACTTTAAACTTCAAAAGATAATATTTGCAATAATAAAAATAAGTAAAATCAGCTTCTATTACCAAATAATATTTTAAAACAATTGCACGAACATATATGTGATATTTTTTTTTTTTAAAAAGAAAGAAATAAAATATAATGTAACATGTATACTTTATTTGCTAAAGTAATGTATTAAAATGCTTTATTTTAATCTTTAAAAAGAAAGTGTGTGTGTTTCATTATAAAATAAAATGATTAATTTATTTTAAAATAAAATTACTTAAATTATTTTTCTTAAAATATTTATGTTTATTTTGATATGTGCAAGTAAGTATAAATATTTATTTTTTTAATAAAAGTAGGAGAAACAAGTATAATTATTGATAATAGTATTTTAGAAAAGATTCGCTAAGTTAAAGATATAAATGTTTTGGCAGTCAGTATAATATTATTATTATGGTTTTAAAGGATTGAAGTATTATTTTGACTGGTTTGGAAAATTATTTTAGTTTTTTTAAAAAGTAGTAGTAGCTTCTAGGGGGCATTTAAGATACCTTTTGTTTGTCTATTATTGGGTGGTTGGAAACTGATTGAGCTAGTGGGGATTTCAGGTATCAAATTATGCAGATCAGATAGACATGCTAATTCTAAAATAATTAGCTGGTGCCTAAGGGATTTTCTTTCTTCTTTTAAAAATAAAATAAAGTGTTTATTTGGTCAGTGTATTTTTGGCAGTCGAGCGTTGGGTGTTATTGGTAGTTCGCTACTGATGTTAGTTGACACTTTACCTGAAAACCAACCACTTTCTGGGAGGGAAGTTTAGGAGGACAAGGTATAGTAAAATATTAATTGATATTTTTTGTTGATAGTTGTTGTTGTTTCCCATATTTTATTGGTAATTTTAGGTGTAGTTGAGAGGCAGTTGGTTTATTTGGCATGTCAATGTGGTGCAAAACTAGATGTTTTGAGTGGAAGAACCGATGAAAGTTGTAGTTTTGGTATACTATTAAAGATGATTTTCGTGGACATTTAAATGTGGAAGCATAATCCTTAGGATAAAGAAAAAATAAGGATTACTCCGAATGAAGAAGATAGATGAATATGAGGCATAAAATTAGAACTTAGTGGGTGGGGGTTAATTGTACCTATGTTTTGAAATAGAGGGAAAAAATAAATTTACATTGGATTAAATAAATTGTTGGTGAAATGGAAACAGTAAGCTGGGTTATAAAGATAAGAACTTTTTTAGGAAAAGAGGGGAAACACTGAATAGACATTTAGAGAGTTTGAAGTGTTTTTTTTCTGTAGTGAATTTAATTAAACAGTTAAGCTTAGTATAGCCATTAGTTATATACAGGATGAGGCTGAAGTTTGGTGGGAGTCAATGAGAGTAAAACCAACAAGCTTTGAGGAGTAGAAAAGAACATTCCTGACCAGTTATTGGGGGGAGGAAGGTCAGGAGGTGGTTAAGCTACAGGTAGAACAAGATAAATGGCAGATAGAAGAGACATTTAGCACATTTTTTTTCAGCAGACAAGTAGCGAAATTGAGAATGGTTACAGCATATAATTTGTCTGAGCACTAAATTTTGGGAATAGTGAGGCGAGGTTTTCCAGATGATATTCGACAAATAATAATGGTAAAGGACAATGTAGAACAGATTGCAGAGATACTTATGACAATGGACAGTATTAGGTTATGTGTAGAAATTGGAATAAAGAAAGGAAGGCTGAGAATATATATGGGCGAGTAGAAAACTTAACACAGAATGAAGAAAAAGAAGAGTTGTGAATGACATCTTATTTGTGCCCAAAAATAAAATAAAAATAGAAGGAAGAATGGTAGACACATTGTTTGATTCAGGGAGTAAGGTATCAGTCATTTCACAAAAAAGTTTCAATGAAATAAGTCGGAGTAATTTGAAACTTAAAACCTTGCCACTAAAGAATGTATACGTAATGTTGGCTAATGGGAAAAGAGCCAAACTAGCATCAGAACAAGTTAGCATAAGTATGAATATAGCTGAGAAGATATATAATCACATTATGTTAGTTTTAGAGGGATTGATACATGATGTTATCTTGGGGTTGGATTTTATGTGTGAAGTTGGGTGCATGTTAGATTATGAGAGATGACAGGTGAAAATTAATCAGATGGAAATTCTATTTAATGTGTGTGAGATAAAAAATTTTAAGGCAGAGTATGTTGTAGAAAGTGCAGGAATAGAAAGAGAGGAAAAGGTGTTGGAAAATGAACCACGAAATGAGGATGGAAAACAGTTGAAAGAATTGTTGGTGACATATGAAAGTGTATTTTCAGAAGTACCTGGAGTAATAGAGGTGTATGAGTATCAGATAAAACTTATGGAGAATCAACCATATCAAGCACGAACATATCCTATACCACATCAATATAGAAGTGCAGTGGAGGAACATCTAGAGAATATGTTAAAATGGGAAATTATTTCTAAATGCTCATCTCCATATAATAACACATTAGTGACAGTAAAAAAAATCTATTCATTTGTGTTTAGATGCACAGCAATTGAATAAAATCACAGTGTTAGATATTAATGCACCACCACCTATAAGTGAATTATTAATGAAGTTTCATAAAAAAAATATTTTCAACTTTTGATTTAACAGCCAGTTATTGGCAGGTCCAGCTGCATCCTGAGAACTGAAAATACACTGCTTTCCAGTATAATGGATGGGCATATAATTTTAATCGACTTCCTTTTGGCTTGAAAAATAGTCAGACAGGATTAATGCAAGGTCTTGATCAAATATTATCCGATAAAATCAAAAGCTTGATTACGATTTATGTGGATGATATCATTTTAGCATCAGAAAGTGTGGAAGAACATTTCAAACATTTGAAATTGTTATTTGATGAATGTAAAAATAAAGGAATTAAATTAAATTTATGTAAAAGCAATTAAATTCTTGGGACACATAATTAGTGAACAAGGAATATTTCCAAATCCAGAGAAAATTTAAGCTATACAAAACTTTCCCAGGCCAACAAAGAAGAAATACATCAAGTCTTTTCTTGGGTTGCATAATTTTTTCAATCGGTTTTATAAACTTTTTCCTCAGATATGGAGCCTTTGTTGCAGTTATTAAGGAAAGATAAAAAATGGGCATGGGAAGAGCAACAAGAGCGCAGTTTTGAAAGTGTAAAAAGGGGTTTTAAGGGAAGTCATGTTGACATATCCAGACTTTGATAAACCATTTATAATACAAATGGATAGTAGTGGAATTGAGTTGGGAGCTATGTTATCTCAAATGCAAGACAATAGGAAGTATGGGGTGCTTTTCTTTGTAAGTTGTTTATTAAATGGGCCAGAGAAAAATTATATCATAACTGAGAGAGAGGCTTTAGCGATTGTGTGGGCTTTCAAAAAATTTACGCAATACTTGATAGGATTGCAGGTGGTAGTGATCACTGATCACAGGAGCCTTGAGTTTCTTAATCATAGTTTTCTTACAAATGGTAGATTGATCTGATGAAGTCTGTTTTTGCAAGAGTTCGATTATAGTATATAGTATTGTCCAGGCAAAGACAATATGGCAGCAGATGCTTTAAGTTGATACCTGATAAAACATCAGACATGATATTTAAATTGTAATAATGCGTATATAGCAATGGCAGAAATACATCAAGGTAAAAAGATGGAATGTGGTTTGAAAAGGTTAAGAGAGTTACAAGAAAAGGATGCAGAATGTAGACAAATAATATACTACTTGCATCATCAATCTGTATGTAGACCTATAAACAATACACTATGGAAAGATAGGAAACGATATTGTTTAAAAGATGGGCTTTTGCAGCATAAAGTGAAAAATAGTAAAGATACGTGAATTGTTTTGCCAATAGTTATGCAAAAACAGATGATTAAGTACATACATGAAAAATACGAACATTATGGGGCAAGTAAAATTGAAGGATGGATAAATAACTGGTTTTATTGGCCAAGTATGTATAGGAGTGTCTTAAACATCATTGAGTGGTGTCTAGTGTGTGCAAAAACCAAACCTCCTAATATGTCAAATACAGGACCTTTGAGACCGATATATGCATTTCAGCCGAATAGTTTATTGGCAATAGACTTTTATGGATCATTACCTCAATTTAATCGAAAGAAATAGCTGGTTGTGGCTTACGATGTTTTTTCTAAGTTTGTGGCTATTTGCCCAGTAGCGCAGGCTGATGCTAGACAGACTATAAAGGTCCTTGAACATCAACATTTTCGAGATGTGGGGATCCCAAGACAAATGAATGCCAGATCATAAAATGCCTTTTATGTCTGATGAATGGAAAGGATAAACAGAGCATCATAAGATAAGACATATACTCACTTCAATTCATAATCTGCAATCCAACCCATGCAAACGAGTAATGAGAGAACTGGGATGTTTATTTCGTGTGTATTTACAGAATAATCATCGTTGATGGGTGAAGGAGGCAACGAGAATAGCTGACATAATAAATTGGTCAAAGAATGAATCAACAGGATTCGAGCCCATTAGACTTCAACAAGAAAAGAATATTCCATATCTGTTCAAAACTATTTTACTGATTAAAGCGCTGTATATTGACAAGAAAAAAGATGTTGATAAGGCACACTATAGGCTTAGAAAGATGGGTAGTATAAGGCAAAAGAGACAAGGGAGGTTAGATATATGTTTAAGTTGGGAGATGATGTTATGGTAAGGGTAAATCCAGTAAGTCATCCAGAAAAGAAAATATATAATAAATGCATTTGAAATTGCTCAAGGGTAGAGAAAAAAGGAACATTCAATGCTCGATCTTTACAATTACTAAAAAAAATGAATAAATAAATAAATAAATCTATAATGGGATGAGGGTTATAGTGAATAGATGGGAATACATGTGTACAGTTAAACAAATTTAAAATAAATAAACCTAGATTGTTTATAGGTGTAAATTCTGGGAAACTAAAATGCTCAGAATGATATTTTAGTTTCAGGGGAGGGACGGAGATAATGTAGCAAAGTACATTGATATTTAATTGATTTTATGAGTCCCATGTTTTAAAATATAAAAATTTAAAATTGAGAGAGTAAAATCTAAAACTAAAGAGCAGGGGGGAGGGGAAATTTGTTATTAAATAAAAATAAATTGTAAACGCTTTTAAAAAATAATAAGATTGTTTTTTTGGTTAAAAGAGAAAAAAAAGTCTTGTAATAAAAAAATGATTTAATATTCTTTAAATGAATTTATAATGAAATAATAAAGAGATTTCCTTTTATCTTATAATAAAATAATTAAATATGTGTGCGTGTATATATGTAATTTTTAATAAAAATAGAAGCAAAAGCTGATTTATTTCATGAGACCAAAGACACTGCTGTTAATAAAGTTTTCCATTGTTTAAAACAGTATAAATAGCTCAACATTTTATTATTTTTCATGTGTGTGTGTGGTGCATATTTCTTGAAGTAATATCTCCAAAAAATGTTGCATTGTTAAAACCAACATGGTGTGCAGTCAACCGAAGCAGCTCTGCACATTTAAAATCTGCAATTAGTTCAGAAAGTGATCATGTTTAAATAGACTAAATGAACGACAGAGTGTGTGTACACCAAAAAAGCCACAAAAATCATACTATGTCACAGGATCTATGGAGGAGTCATTTACTGGTTGTCAATGAGTTAAAAAATAATTCCATTATGCTGTTTTTGTTGTATTAAAAAAATCCTAGGTAATTATTTGACTTTGACATCTTAACATTCCCGATTTCTTTTTAAAATAAAAGATAGACTTTATTTAAAGAACTTTGAACTTTATAAATTAATCTTAAAAAAAAAAAAAACTTTAAACTTCAAAAGATAATATTTGCAATAATAAAAATAAGTAAAGTCAGCTTCTATTACCAAATAATATTTTAAAACAATTGCATGCACGTATGTGTGATATTTAAAAAAAAAGAGAGAAATAAAATATAATGTAACGTGTATACTTTATTTGCTAAAGTAATGTATTAAAATGCTTTATTTTAATGTTTAAAAAGAAAGTGTGTGTGTTTCATTATAAAATAAAATGATTAATTTATTTTAAAATAAAATTACTTAAATTATTTTTTTTTAAATATTTATGTTTATTTTGATACATGCGGGTAAGTATAAATATTTATTTTCTTAATAAAAGTAGGAGGAAAAAATATAATTATTGATAATAGTATTTCAGAAAAGATTTGATAAGTTAAAGATATAAATGTTTCAGTAATCAGTATAATATTATTATTATGGTTTTAAAGGATTGAAGTATTATTTTGAATGGTTTGGAAAATTATTTTAGTTTTTTTTTAAAAAGTAATAGTAGCTTCGAGGGGGCATTTAAGATACCTTTTGTTTGTCTATTAGTGTGTAGTTGGAAACCGATTGAGCTAGCGGGGATTTCAGGTACCAAATTATGCTGATCAGATAGACATGCTAATTCTAACATAATTAACTGGCACCTAAGGGATTTTCTTTCTTCTTTTAAAAATAAAGTGTTTATTTGGTTGGTGTATTTTTGGTAGTCGAGCATTGGATGTTATTGGTAGTTCGCTACTGATGATAGTTGACACTTTACCTGAAAACCAACCAGTTTCTGGGAGGGAAGTTTAGGAGGACAAGGTATAATAAAATATTAATTGATATTTTTTGTCGATAGTTGTTGTTGTTTCCCGTATTTTATTGGTAATTTTAGGTGTAGTTGAGAGGTGGTTGCTTCAATATATATATATATATATATATATATATATATATATATATAGGCAAATACCTTATAATATATATATATATATATATATATATATATATATATTTAAGGTATTTGCCTTTAGTAATATAAATGATTAAAATATTGGCAAATAAAATTAGTAAAAGTGTTTACATCATATTTTTGTTTTTGAAATTATTTGTGATGTACATTTATTATTTATTACTCATTTATTTATTTATTTATTTGTAAACTGTAAGGCATATTTCAGTATATATTTTTTTTAATTTTAATATTTTAAAATCAATGATAGTTATAACAATAGGATTGATATCAGCAGCATGTGAAAGACTCAGCTAAACACTATAGCAACAGGAGATTATTGGTAATCATCAATAAAAAGGAAAGAAAAACTTTGCTGCTGTTTAATATACATTTTTTTTGCATAATTATAATATATTATTAGAGTTGACATCATTAGGAATGGCAGGGTTAACAATAAATTATGGTCTAGGGAATTTGATTCCCTTTGTCTTACCCTATACCATAAGTAACATCCATTGAAAGAGAAGCAAATTGTTAATTTTCATGCATTTGGAGTGGAAAACAACACAAAAAAATGAATAGCTATTTTTATAGAGCAAATCAACATAAGCATTATCTAAGTATTCAAAGTCAGTCTGTCACTTTCAATTGATCCACCACAACCTAACCCAGATAGATAAAAGAATACTCCAAGATAACTATTGACAAAGGGCTCATGAATTCATGCACTCATCATTTTAAACTACACCTTTACCCCACTTAGTGATAGCAATTGGTCCTCCAAAACTCATTGTTAAGCAAGAATATCATATACAAAACACATAATTATAATGGGGTCTATGGTGAAAAATTGTTCGGTTCCAGTCAATGTAAAATATCCACATTGATTTCCAAGCTCAAAGATTTTTTTTGATTTTTTCATGATAATGATGACTAAATATGGTATCTAAAAAGAAAAGTTTTATATCACTAAGAAAAAAATGTATATTTTCACCTTAAAAAGTACAGAACAGCAAAAAGAAGGAGAAAGTGAAACTAAATTTGAATTTAAAAGTTTTTATATTCTTCTGCAGAAGTTTTTCATCGTAATGAAAAAAAAATCCATACTGAAGTGCTATTTTTTAATTTGTATTACAGTATATATTACTACTATACATTTATGTTTATTATTTATGTGAAATTCTTCAAATTAAAAAACAATGTTTAATTATTAATTATTTAATTGAACATAAAGACTTATTACTGTACTCCACAGTAACAAAATGCTTAAAGCTTATCGTGAAGCAGTCAACTTTAGAAACAAAAATCAACTTATTTTAAAAGTAAAAAATCTAACTTCTAATTTTTTAAAACATACAGGTATATAATAAGCCTGTGTTTCAGTTATAACATACAGCAAAGTTTATTTTTCTTCTATTTTTTTACTATATTTTTAGTAATGTAATAATGACCCCCTTCCCCGTTCGTGTAGAAGAAAATTCATTAACATTTATTTTAAATACAATCTGTTTTCTTTTTAAATTTTTCTAGTTCAACATTTGTGTTGTAAAATGTTTTTCTTTTGATTTGAAACAACTTGAGTGTAAACAACATATTTATTAATGAAGTTACAAAATCAATAATTATTTTTACTTAATTATCCAGGTGTTCTAAAAATAATCTATCGTAATTAATAAACACATGCATGCAGTTTAATATTCATATTTAGTGTTTTCCTGAAAGTTTGTGATGATAGTATTTTAGTTGTCCTGTACCGTATTTATATATTGGACTATTTCATCATCTAATATGTGTTGAATGTCTTTAGAAAAATTAAACTTTATTTAAATAATCCAAGTACTGTAAATTATATTTAAATAAAGTTTAATTTTTCTAAAGACATTCAACACACACACACACACACACACACATATATATATATATATATATAGTATACAGTATACAGTATTATAGATTCAGTAATTATAGATATTTTAAGTTTATACGTTCTATATTCAAAATACTGAATGCAGCACTAACATTATGTTTTATGAATAAAATATCGCATGTGTATACAATTACAGCAAAGTCATTACCTGTATATATATATATACTTTTGCTTTTGGGTAAAATGAATTTAAAATACCTATATCTCTGATGTCATCAGTGATGCAAAATTCAAGATGGCTGCTCCAAATTTTTTTTTTAAATTTTTTCGATCGTTATTGTGAAAAATCGATTGTAAATTGAAGTAGTGGGTACAAATTGGTGTTGATTGCTATTGTGAAAATAGTCAATTGCTAAGCGGGGTAAAGGTGTATATGTTAATTAAACCTATACATAATTGATAAAGACATGTCAAATAGGTGTCAGACTTTAAAGCAAAAAAAACAACAACAACAACAAAGAAACAAAGAAGATTTACTGGTAATTAATTTGGTCATTTTTTTGTTTGTATAGGATTGATTTTAAATTTAACCATTTATATATGTAAATTAATTTTATGTTTTAATCAATCAGCATAAATAACAACATGTTAGATTTTATTTAGTAATAAATATTTTCTGTTTTATTTTGATTTTCATGTTATATATATATATATATATCTGGGAATGTTTTATTTTGATTTTCATGTTATATATATATATATATATCTGGGAATAAGGCATGGGTCCCATGCCACCCAGAGTATCCTCAGGTTGTGGATATGGGTATGGCCTTCAGATATGAAGGTTAGCTGCGAATAAGCAGAGTACTGTAAATAAGAAGTCGCTGATAATGGGACAACATTCACTATCAGGGAGTGGTGAAGGAGATAGTGGCATGTTTACTTTTATAAAGTGCCACAATTCCTATGATGGTGGATGTATAATGGTGAGTGTTGACTGCCATTAAATAAGTCAACACCCCGCTGGGTTCTGGGTCAGCAATGGCATTTCTTCCAAGTCAGCAGAAGATGACTAGAGGTGACAACGATGAGGAGGAAGCGGTAGTTGGATTTTCATTTTATGGGATTTGGCTAGTGCACTAAGCCTATTATAGAGGTTATTGCTGGGCAAAAAAGGCAACGGGAAAACACTTTGTCTTATAATTCCCTTGTTTTATTATGAGTATGTCTACAGGAATCATTACGTTCGGTGTTGAGACCTTAGTTAAGAATAACTTTGGGGTTTTGCCCAGCAGGAGTGGACATGAGGCTACTCAGGTTGTCAACCTGCGAAATCCTCATAAATATAATTCATTGAGAGGGGATACACTGAGAATTGGAACATGGAATGTTAGATCTTTGAGGAAAGGTGGGAAATTGGAGAATTTGAAAAGAGAGTTGCATTTGAATAATATTGATGTAATGGGATTAAGTGAAGTGAGGTGGGAGGGATGTGGAGAAGTAAGTAGTGGAGATGTAAAGTTGTTTTATTCAGATGGTGATAGGTCAATTAATGGAGTTGGCATTGCTGTAAGGAAGAAAATATGGAATAGTGTGGCAAAGGTTGATGGTATTAATTATAGACTGATGGTGATGAGAATAAATGCAAGTCCTAGGGATTTGGTAATTATACAAGTTTATATGCCAACTAGTACTCATGATGATAGTAAAATTGATGAAATGTATGAGAAGATAGAAGAAAGTATTCAATGTGAAGGAAAAAATGCATGTATATTGCTATTGGGGGATTGGAATGCTGTTGTGGGGAAAGGTAGGAAAGAGAAAATTGTTGGAAATTATGGTATTGGAAAAAGAAATGAAAGGGGTAGTCGACTTGTACAATTTTGTAAAGAGAATGGGTTTGTCATTGCAAACACTTGTTTTAAAAATCATATTAGAAGATTGTATACATGGAAAGCTCCAGGTAACAAAGAACGTTATCAAATTGATTATATATTGATTCAGAATAGATATAAGAATGCTGTTAAGGGTTCACATGCTTTGCCAGGTGCTGATATAGATTTGGATCATAATTTGATGATGGCTAAATTAAAGTTAAGTTTAAAAAAAATTAAAAGAGGGAAAAGGTACACAAGATGTGACTTGGATAAATTGAGACAAATGGAAAAAGGAAAATTTGGTTTAATATGTGAAAATGAATTTAAAAGAATTGTTCAGGAGGGGAACTATATTAATAGCTCTGATGAGTGTTGGAATAGAATTAAAGAGGGATTCTTGAAAATAGCAAAAAATGAAATAGGTATTATTCATGCGAGAAAAGCTAAAAGACCTTGGATAACTGAAGGTATGCTGGAAAAGATGGAAGTGCGGAGATGGTGGAAGAATGTAAATACTGAGGAAGGGCAAAAGGAATATAGGAAATTTAATAATGTTTTAAGAAGAGAAACATATTTAGCAAAAGAAAAGTGGTTGGAGCAAGAATGTAAAGAGATAGAAAGGTTTCAACAGATGAAAAGATATGATCTAGCATTTGATAGAATACAAAGTATTTCTTGGGAGAAAAAGACATGGGTAGCAAGTGAGATTGCAGATAAGAATGGAAGAAGGTTAACCAATAGTAATGATATATTAAAAAGATGGCAAGAATATATTCGGTATCTGTTTAGTAGAGGAAATAATTTAATTAGTTATGAACTTGAAAATGAAGATGTTGCAATGGATGATAGAGGTATGGACATACTGCCAGATGAAGTAAGAAAGGCAATCGCACAAATGAAGAATGGTAAGGCTATTGGATTTGATGCAGTACCTATAGAATTTTTGAGAGAAATGGGATAATTTACTATGAAGGAAATAGTTGGACTTTGCAATTTGATATATAATAGTGGAGTTTGGCCTGAAGATTTTTTAAGAACTATAGTGATTCCAATTGCTAAAAAGAAGAAAGCTGTTAAATGTGAAGAGTATAGGACAATAAGTGTATTGTCTCGTGTTTCTAAGGTGTTATTGAGGATTTTAACTCAAAGGATTTATGGGAAGGTTGACTATTATATTGCTGAAGAACAGTTTGGTTTTCAGAAAGGGAAAAGCACAAGAGATGCTATTGGTATTGTTAGGACAATTGCAGAAAGATATATTGAAAGAGATAAAGTAATTGGTATATGTTTTGTAGATTTAGAAAAGGCATTTGATAGAGTAAGCTGGAATAAACTGATGTCTATC
Source organism: Epiperipatus broadwayi (assembly GCA_028023455.1). Classification (NCBI taxonomy): domain Eukaryota; kingdom Metazoa; phylum Onychophora; class Udeonychophora; order Euonychophora; family Peripatidae; genus Epiperipatus; species Epiperipatus broadwayi. The sequence continues at coordinate 385,200 of JAQFVV010006570.1, read as the reverse complement.
TTAAGAGATAAAGGAGTATTCTGGAAAGAAAGACGATTGATATGGAATATGTATAATGGTCAAAGAATAAGAGTTAGATTTGGATGTAATGAGACTGATGAAGTGAATATAGAAAGTGGAGTTAGGCAAGGATGTAGTATGTCACCTGTTTTGTTTAATATTTATTTAGAAGATATGCTAAATAATTATTTGGACTGTGGAGGAGCAAATGTTGGAGGGAGAGTAATAAAGTGTATAAGATTTGCAGATGATATGGCTCTTATTGCTGAGGAAGAAAAAGATCTTCAGAATATGTTGAATAAATTGGAAGAAGGATGTATGGCATATGGAATGAAGATTAATATTGAAAAGACTAAGTGTTTATGGATAGGGAGAGATGCAAAAAGACTGCAAATTGGAATCCATGATGACATGGTGCAGCAGGTGAAGGGATTTAGATATTTGGGTTGTTGGTTGAGTGAGGATGGAAGAAGTGAAGATGAAGTTAAAAGAAGAATAGCATTAGCAAAGGTGACATTTGTAAAAAGAAAGAAGATATTTTGTGGACCTATGGAAAGAGAGTTAAGGAAAAGATTAATTAAATGTTATATGTGGAGTGTATTAATGTATGGTTATGAGACATGGACATTGAGTAATAGAATTAAGAAATGACTGGAAGCTTTTGAGATGTGGACATGGAGAAAAATGGAAAAAAATCAGTTGGGTGAATAAAATAACAAATGAAGAAGTTTTGAAAAGAGTTAATGAGGAAAGAAGATTGATTGAAAGTATCAAAGAGAGAAAGAGAAACTGGATTGGACATATACTAAGAAAAGATTATAGTTTAATGAAAGATGTTTTGGAAGAAATGGTGAGTGGAAATAAAAAGAAAGGATGGAAGAGATTGACATTATTGGATGATATACGAGATGGAAGGGGTTATGTGGAATTGAGGAAGTGGGCAAGGAAGAGGATGGAATGGAAGAATGGATGAAGTGATGTAGTGACTACTCTCTGGACCTGTCTATTGGACAGACTACTATTGATATATATATATAACTTGATTTAAACTTGAATTCATTAATATTAATAGTCAAATACTAGATGTCACTTATTATTAAAATTTTCTGTTGTTCTTTAGTTCATATGCCTTATATATGTACGTTATAAAAATAAACTGATTTTAAATTTCCGTTCATTAAATGATAATAAATTAGGTATAATTTGTCATTAAAACACTCTGTTGCAGTTGTAATTTAAATGCATTGTGCATGTACATTATTTATATATGTAGTTACACTATGCATGGTGAAAATGAAATTGATATTCGTTTGTTTTAGTAAGAGTCATTTATAAATATCCACATACTATATTATATTATTGTTTAGTATTTAATATTTAATGAAATTATTTAATATTTTCTTACAGAAATTAATTCGCAGCTTCATCATACGATACGTTTAAGGTAGATCAAGCTAAAGAAATTTTATATTTATGTTATATATGTATATTTCTTCATATGTGAGATTAGAAGTTGTTCTTATATTTTTATTCATAGAAGTTTCACATACTAAGGATTATATAGTCCAGTGATAAAGTTTATTGAAATCTCAAAATTAATGATTTTATAAAAGAAGATATTAAGTTTTGGAGCCATAATTAAAGCCCTATTATAGGTAATATATCTAAGAAGTTTGTAGTTGCAGTTTAAAAGAGGACTATAGTTTTAATAGAAAATCAAACATATAGATATCAAACACAGTATGAAGGGAATACTGATAATTTTGTGTAAAGTGATCTAAGCTTAAGGAACATATGGATGATACTGAACTGTTATTTTAGAAGCTACTATGATTTTCATTATTTCTCCATTATTGCTTCTTTCTGATGTTAAATAGTAGATGCTTCTTATGTAGATATAAACTTCAATTCATGCCTATTGTTGGCAAACGTTGTGAATTTAAATAATATTGATTTAAAATGAAAACTTAGAAGATAAACAAATATTGTATGTGTTTGAATATAAGTATTGCCATTTGAAAAGAAAATTCAACCACAATTAAAATAAAGAATATGCCATTTGTTTTATATGAAATAACTGTGATTTATTTGAAATTTATTTATTTATTTTTATCTTTTCAGTACAAAGGCCAGTAGATAATGCTGAAACTGAGAATAATAAACGATAATGTTTGTGCTTGCCAATATTTAATATTATACTTACTTATATAAGTCATCTTTAATTAATATATTGTTTTGCATATAATCCTTCATCTTCAAATATAGATTGGATTCAATAACATTCACTTTGCATCTATTTTATATTTTGGTTGGTAATTAAGTCTCACTGGTCATGTTAAACCCTTACAGTAAAAGAATTAATGACTCCTATTTTTTCACTTTGGTATCTAAGCATATTTTATATATAGCTATTCAAATAAATAATATCACAATTGTTAATCAATGATAGGCCCATATTTACTCATGCTTAAAATTCATCTTCTCATGCATAGATGCAGTTCGTCATTAATTAAGAGTTCAGCATCACAATTCTGTCTGTCACAATTGACATCCAATGATTTTGCTAGTTTATTTTCCATCCAGGGCAATCCATTATATATATATATATATATATATATATATATAATATATATATATATATATATATATATATATATATAAATTATTCAAAACAGTACAACAATTAATACAGTAAAAATATTTTAAAAAACAAATATATACCATAATTTAACAGAAGTACTTTCAGTTATCTATGTAGTTGCTATCAACTAGATTCAAATTGTATTACAAAAAACCATTACAAATGTAAACAAAAGTAATACATCATTCATCAATTTCCCCACAATTCATTAATTTTTATATTGACAACCTGTCTATTTATTAAATGATGCTTTTCACTTTTTATTAACATAGCTTCTTTAATTTTGCATTTTTTATTATTTCTTTCAATACACAAAATCATAATTACATGTTATATTATGATAAAAAATACTGATGGTGATATGTCCTCATTTTTAACATTCTCTTGTCTTGATTTTTGTACTCATTTATATAACAACAAATGCTTCTTTGATATTTTCTTCAATGTACATCGAGATTCACCTATACATGTCTTTCCACAAACACACAGCCATTTATATATTGCAGAACTTTGATTTAAAATACTACATCTATTTTTTTAATTATTTATTAATCTATTTAAATTAGGAGTATTATAAAATGCGACTCGACATATATTTTTATATATCTGTTTTATAAATTTTACTTGTTCATTACAAATAAATGGTATTGATATCCAAGTATATTTTATTTTATCAATATCTATAGCACTTAAAATATTACTATTATTATTAAACTTAGTAACAATATTATAAATTAATTTATGATCATATCCAATATTTAACAATAATAATGATAATAGTAATATTTTAAGTGCTATAGATATTGATAAAATAAAATATACTTGGATATCAATACCATTTATTTGTAATGAACAAGTGAAATTTATAAAACAGACATATAAAAATATATGTCAAGTCGTATTTTATACTACTCCTAGTTTAAATAGATTAATAAATAATTCAAAAAATAGATGTAATATTTTGAATCAAAGTTTTACAATATATAAATGGCTGTGTGTTTGTGGAAAGGCATATATAGGTGAATCTCAATGTACATTGGAGAAAATATCAAAGGAACATTTGTTGTTATATAAACGAGTACAAAAATCAAGACAAGAGAATGTTAGAAATGATGACACATCACCCTCAGTATTTTTGATCATAATGTAACTTGTAATTATGGTTTTGATTTTGATTTTAATAAAGTTAAGATTTTTTGTATTGAAAAAAATAATAATAAACACAAAATTAAAGAAGCTATGTTAATAAAAAGTGAAAAGCATCATTTGATAAATAGACAGATTGCCAATATAAAAATTAATGAATTGTGGGAAAATTGATGTATGATGTATTAATTTTTGTTTACATTTGTAAAGTTTTTTTGTAATACAATTTGAATCTAGTTGATAATGACCACAAAGATAGTTGAAAGTACTTCTATTAAATTGTGGTATATATTTGTTTTTTAAAAATATTTTTTATTGTATTAATTGTTTAATATCAATAATTATGCACTTTTAATGCTCGTTAAAGAAGTTGTGTTTATTAATAATTACTTAAAGCTTAGTGCTTTCAAAGCTCTATGGGTTCATACTCATAGCTGTGTGCAGTTGATAGTGATGAGGGGGTATTTAAATTTATGTTAATTAGTTAGATATTTCAGTATTTTCTTTAAAACATTGTTTGAATTAGTTTGCCCACCTTTTTGAAATAGTAAAACAGGTGTCTTTTCTATTAATTGATTGGGTATCATTATTTATGAAATATGCCTCCTTTATTTTGTGCCTATTATCATTTCTTTTCTTACACACTATTCTGGAGTTGGTGGGTTTAAATCTGTGTCCAGTGGCTTTTTCTTGTTCCAAGAATGCTGATGTACACTTCTTGTTGTTCAGTGCCCTTTTATACATATATGTGGTGGAATGCTCTATTTGTAATGGTAGTTTTTGTTTCCCCATAATATGAGGCTCTGCACATGGCCTGAGGGCATTGTATTTGGTACACAACTTGAGATGTTAATTTGTGATCAAGTTTACTTTTTGAATTGTTTATTATTGTATTGTTTTGAATAAGTATATATATATATTATAATTGAAATACATATATATATATATATAATATATACTTGAAATACAGACATTGATATATATATATATATATAATAAAACACATCACAAATTTTGTAACTTGCTTTTAAGCTTGTATTTAAATGTTCATTAGAGGGAGCTTACCAATAGCTCTAATCAAGCTTTATTTTATAAGTGCCAAAAGAGAAAGAATTCAAACTCTCTATCAGAAAGTCCCAATCTGAAGATCAATTGGTTTCAAGCTTATGGCTCATCTCAGTGGAATGCTGGAACTCTAGGAACTAGATTTTGAATTTTTTCTCTTTTCGCACTTATAAAATAAAGCTTAATTAGAGCTATTGGTAAGCTTCCTCTAGTGAATATATATTGAAGTGGTCACATCTAAGTTTGATCCTAGCTTCAGGATATCTCGCCTGTAGCCCACTTCAAACTGTAGTACTAACCATGAATTTCCGAATGCACTAGTTTCATTAAAAAACAGAATTATATAAATGTGTGTTAAACCAACTACTTTAATATTTAAACTAATCAGTATCATTAATAAATTTATGATAAAATTTATTTATGAAAATGTATATATTATAATTGCATGGATTGTGCGTATGTATTTATAAATAATCAAATATATATATATATATATATGTTATAAAGTTTCATTGCATCGGAATGTTTTATTTTTACTTTTACCAGTTTGCTGAAATTTTAGTGATTAAAAACTACATTTTTTCAATAAGCTTTCAGATCATCCTTTTCCAAAGACAATGGGGAAATTTTTATTAATTAGCAAAAAGATAATAATTTGAAATGTAAGGATGGTTCCTAATTAAAATTGTTTTTCTGATTTACAAATTTATTTTATAATTAGAAAATGAATTCAAAGTTAATGAGTTTGAAAGCCTTATCAAAGGAATGTATCTAGAATCAATTAACAAAATTTGTAACTTTGATAAGGTAAGAAGCTTTAGCCTGAAGGTATCAAGAGTCAGTGTAGGTGGGAAAGCAGAGAACAGGTATAAATTGCCCAGAAAAGTTTAGAGAAGAAGAAGCCATATTTGTTTTGGAAGAAGTGCTACTAGAAGCTATGTGTAACTTAAATTATGAATTTCTATACTGTCTCTGTCATGGTGAGGGGCTAACTTCACAAATCTGACCATTGGGCCTGAAGTTCCCAGAATGTCTTCAATGTAGCTGCTAAACTAAACTTTTTCCACACCAATCGTGCTGCCAAAATCTGAAATAATCAATTCAAATGCCATTCACAAAAGTTCAAAATGTGCACCTATGTTTCAACCCAATTGGATTCTGTTATGTGAACTAAGGAATCAACCATGAAGGAACAGTAATATCTTTTTTTTTGAACTGTAACTTTTTGGGCCAGTTCTGAACTTTAAGTTAAAACACCTTTTAAGCTATCTACTGTAAAATGTTCTTATTTATTTATGCTACCTTAAATTATGAAGTAATTCTGTCTCTCTATCTCTAGTCTTGAAATTTAATATTTGTTAACTTTCCTTTTTTACGATGGCAGTTTGGTTCACTAACTGTATTATATATATTTATTGAGTAATTATTAATGCCATTTCTTTTTGATTATATGCCAATAATAGCTTCAATTCAATAATAATCCCTTTTGTTAAACTTGCCTCATGAAAATAATATAATATTAAGTTTTATAGTAATTCTTTCCCATTAGAACTAATTTAATACAGTTCTATTAATTATCGAGTTGATGGACTTATTAAATATTGCTATTTTTATTAATGGCTGATAATGATTATTGGCCATTTTGTAACCTATGCTTCTGGATACTTTATTGAGCTCCTAATATTTATTTATTCACATTAATAATGTTAAAATGTTTTATTAAAGGTCGATAAAGAAAAGTAAATGAATATATTGTAGGCAAAACTCTCTCCATAAAGTAGTGCTACCCTGTGCCAACCAGAGTAAGCAATGGATGCCAGAAGGCTTGTGCATAAAATCACTATCTAATGCCTACTAATCCAATATCCCCAGACTAGTTTCTGGGTTGTGGCCTTCATCAGTGAGGAGCTTTGGATCTGAGAGCACTACACCTAGATCTTAGGATCTAATGCAACCCTTCAGCAACCACCTTTTATCTCTACTTAACTACAAAACTATGAGAATGAAATTGAAAACACAAAAATATTTTCAATTTAAGCTCAATAGCATATATAGTCATATTAGTCAGAACTCAGTTCAGCACCCATACATTTTGGTGTCTTTGGCTTTTTGATGATCATAGCCACTGCTATCCTATTAGGCAGGATTGGTGTTAAACCATTAAGCATCACATGATCACTATCTCATACTAGCACATAATTGTTTATAAACAAGACAAACTCTTTCCATACAGTATGCCACTCTGTGTCAACCAGAGTAATCAATGGATGCCAGAAGGCTTGTGCATAAAATTCCTATCTAATGCCTACTCATCCAATATCCCCAGATGAGGCTCTGACTAGTATGAGATGGTGATCATGTGAATATATTCTAATTCAAATTGTATAGTTTCTATTAATATTCAGGGAGGGCCTGATATTTAGGGTATAATTCATATAATTTTATAATTGCTTTAAGTACTTTTTATAAAAGCTCATTTGACTTTAATTCAACATGATCAGGTCATCACATAAAGCATTCTTTATCTAAAATGGGTTTTATTAATTCAACACAATGACTATCAAGTCATCATTTTTCAAACATTGCTAATGTGAATCATCTCATGCTTTGTAAGCTTGTCATTGGTGATACTATTGTTACTTTAATTACCAAGGAAGAAAACACTTCCTCACCTGCTCATTAGTATTTTGGAACACCAAATGTTCATGTCTATGATCCGGCCTGGCTTTTCCTGTGTTCTACGTCTCCTTGATCAGGCAGAAAGATTTATAAAAAAAACAAGCCACCCTCCTATTTAAATCACCGACAAGCCATTATCTTTCACATTCATTTTTATAGCATATAAGACGTCAGTACCGTATACTTCTCAGTTACAGTAAAGCCCACTCTCATGCTCATAAATCATAATGAATTGAGTTTATTAAAGTTGAACAAATTCATATTCATTTATAATTAAGTAAGTTTTCTATTAAATATTAAAGTTATTCCCTAAATACATATCTTGCTCTTTGTGAATTGATTTATGAATGTGAAAATGAATATTAGAAGAATAATTTTGGTCAGAGCCAAATACCTTTGTCTACCTTTATTTATTTGTCAGGGCATTGTCACATATAATTCTCCTATAATATTGCGTAATAGTCATTGGCATATAATAACGACTGCCATCCTTATTGTAAATTATAAATTCTGTTTTAAAGACTAGAGGTAATCTATATAATCTTAATCATAAAAGTTGAACAAAATATTTATTATTATTAAACATTTTATTAACACATTTGGTTTTTAACTTTCTTTATTATTCAATAATTGTTTTAATACTAATGCTCGCTGTCTCTATTGGCAACCTGAACATACATATATGAATTGACTTATAAATCTCCTTAGTTATTTTATTATATGTTATTAGTATCAGATCCAGGGTCTCAAATCATCATCATCGAGCTAGTTTTTGGTACATAGTCATGTACCATAGACATGTATCATCCATTGATTGATCTGAGCTCATGAATTGGGTTTGAATTCAGTTTCCTCTGGAGTAAAATCTTTGGTTAGACTGGGTTTGAATCCAACTTTGGGTTTAGATTGTTGGGTGGATGTTTTTTCTGGTACAGTGGTTATGTTTTTGACTGCCCAATCATTGGGGCCTCGATTTAATTAAATTCCACACCCTGTAGACAGTGTTTATGTTTTTGGACACTCAATCATTGGGAACTTTGATGTATTAAATCCCACATCTTGTAGATAGTAGTTATGATTTTCAGCTGCCCAGTCATTGAGGCCTCAATAAATTAAATTGCACATCCTGTAGGGAGTGATTATGTTTTTGTAGTGTTATATATATTTAAAAAATTATGCGATTTATAACGCTAAACCAAAATAATTTTAATGTGTTAAAATGTCATTTTTAAATTTTTTTCTCTTATACGTAAATGTTTTCAAGATTACTTAAATATTCATTCATTAATAGATTTGTTAGTTAAATACCATAACAATATCGTTAGTCAAAATAATTATAAAAAAAAAAGTAATAAGTTGGTTAATGTATAAATTAAGTATATGTATATTTTATACTATATCAGTATATATATTATACATTTGTTTAATATGCATTTGTGACAGTAAGGAGGGAAGAAAATTCTTGTTAGAAAAGTAGTAAGAGTAGATTGAAGCATGGGGTAGAATAAATGAAATATTTTCATTGTCAAAATTTAAAAATATCTAATATCGATATCACAGTAAATGTTTTAATTTCAAAGTATTGCTTGCTAACAGATATTTTAAATGTTCGTTTCTTAGTATTAGTAGCCTCAAAGCAGGCAAAGACCTTCAAACTGGGAATTGTATGTCAAGCTGTCCAATGTAGTGGACAATATACTTTAACGACAGTGATTTCTAGAGTAACCTCAAAGCAGGCAAAGGCCTTCTAACTGGGAATTGTATGTCAAGTGGTCTAATATAGTGGTCATTACACTTTAATGACAATGATTTCCAGAGTAACGTCAAAGCAGGTGAAGACCCTTTGTGTAATGCCAAGCATCCAGATGCAGTTTGCAAAATGCTTCAATTGTGTACACTCTCTTATGCTATCAAGATTAAAAATTGATATCGATGAATAAAGATTATTGTAAAATATTAATTTTGACATTTTTTTTTGTGAAAGCCTCATGTTTATTGAAAATGAAATAGTTAAACTCGTTGTTAGTTTATAATCAGTAGTAATTATTCATGAATTAAATTGTTCTATCCTAAATTATGTCAATTATATATTGTTTGGGTGGTCGATGGGTTATTTTACATATCATATTGATTTCATTTTGCTGGCTGGCAACCATATAAATAAATTTGTCAGCAAATATGATTGTCAATGCAGCAATAATGAATTAAATAAAAAAAAACAAATATATTCAATGTAGAGAATTACTAGTATTACTTTGCTAAAATATATCAATATTTGTATGCTACTAATCAGTTGTATAGTTTTTTTTAGACTGGGGAGAACAGTAGAAAAAAGAGAAAGTAAATAATATTTTTTCTTATATTTAATAGTTTTAAGAAAATACATGTCTCATTCAACAAATTAACAGTAGGAGCCAACCAAGATAAATGTAGGTGAACTAAAAAAGGCAGATTAGATAGATTGCTGAAATAATATGTAGCAGCTAACGAAGATAGGAACAAATGGGACCAGTAGTCAGAAACCCAAGTCAATGTATTGGGAAAAAAATCAGTATATAAGTATTCAGATTAATAGTGCCATAATTTTGTTATCCATATTGTTTACATATTCCCAAAAAATGGAAGGAGAGCAAGTAGATAAAGAGTTGACTGAGAATAATGATGTGCCTTCAATAGCCTCTGGTGAGCAAGAGATCACTTTCAAAAATCCGGTTAGGAGAAAAGAATGCAACCATCAAAGCAGGAAGGCCACTCAAGATGATCATGATGATCAAGAGATTTTGTATACACTCCTCAGGGAAATAAAAGAAGACAGAAAGTTAATGCTTATGATGATGGAGAAAATTCTAAGAATTGAAGAAAGACAAGGCATCCAAATCAACCCAATCCCAGAGAATATAATGCATCATCAAGCAATAAACACTTATGAAGCCCCAAGAGTAGATGAAGATGTTCACACCACACCAAAAAGAGTCATGAATAGTAAAGATATCACGGAGAAGAGGAATCAAGTCAGGAAACAGTTGGAGAAGCTAGTGAAGCAGAGCTAAATGCAGAGATGGAAAAAGAAGATGACAAGGTCATAATGCTAAGAGTGGATAACAATGCCACTAGTAAGATGAAACCATAGATAAAAGTGGGACAGATAATGAATCCTCAACTTAGTCTAAAGAATTTACAGATGTCATTTCCTGGATCCTCTGTACAGATTCAAATTTTCAAGGGAGACTCAGGAGGGAACACCATAGCTCATCTGGTTAGTGTTAAAGAATTTTTTTGTCTATGTTCAGTTGCAGAGAAGGAGAAGATTATATTATCCAGCCATTATTTAAGAGAGGCTGCCAAGACATGGTGGAAGCTACTAAAACACCCACCTATCATGATCCAAGGATATGAGAATGCCATATTAAAAATACTGGAGTTAAGAAAAAGAAGGAGGGTATTTTACACAGATTAAGCACCTATTGGTATCAAAAAGACTGCAGGCAGGGATACATAACCTATTTCATCCAACAAGTGATCACATTCAAATCCCTCACAGCATTCAAATACAAAGATCAACACATCATCTGGACAATAAGGCATAATTTACCCCCATGGATTCAAAGAATCATGCTTGGGATGTGCCCGATGTCACTAGAAAAGGCCATAGAATTACTGACTGCAATATACTATTGGAAACTTGATACCAATAAGAAAGAACCAAGACAATGAACATTACCAAAATATTAAATCATAAGAGTCACCTGATCTGGAAAACAATAAACTATTAAGTGTAGTGAGGGATATATATAGGTGACAGACTGATCCAACTGTAGAGATAATGAGACCTGATTAACAGACTTACTGCACAGTATGAGGTAGAAATATTAAACATAATGATCCATAATGAGACATGTATAATTTTGTGTTTTTGTACAGGTGATAGTATTCATGCTCAGGCTGTTCTACAAGAGTCTACCAATTAATTAAGTAAACTTATGTGAAGGTATCAAATATAAGTAAAGAGATTTTTTTCATGGTTTTTTTCGAACTGGAAAAAAATGAAGTGGTCAGATCTAAGTTTGATTCTAGCTTCATGATATCTCACCTGTATCGCACTTCAAACCCTAGTACTAACCCTGAATTTCCAAATGCAATGGGGCTCTGTACATTCAATACATGCTAGTTTCATTTAAAACTGTATTATATAAACGTGTGTTAAGCCAACTACTTTAATATTTAAACTAATCAATCTCATTAATAAATTCATGATAAAATATTATTCATGAAAACATATATATTATAATTGTGTGGATTGTGCATATGTGTGGATTGTGCGTATGTATTTATAAATAATTATATATATATATATATATATATAATTATTTATAAATACATAAACTATATATATATATATATATATATATATATATAAAGTTTCATTGCATCGGAATATTTTATTTTTACTTTTACCAGTTTGCTTAAATTTCAATGATTAAAAGCTACATTCTTTTGATAAGCTTTCAGATTGTCCTTTTCCAAAGAAAATGTGGAAATTTTTATTAATTAGCAAATAGATAATAATTTGAAATGTAAGGATAGTTCATAATTAAAATCGTTTATCTGATTTACAAATTCATTTTCTAATTAGAAAATGAATTCAAAGTTAATGAGTTTGAAAGCCTTATCAAAGGAATGTATCTAAAATCAATTAAAATTTTTTTAACTTTGATAATGTAAGAAACTTTAGCCTGAAGGTATCAAGAGTCAGTATATGCAGGAAACCAGAAAACAGGTATAAATAGCCCAGAAAAGTTTAGAGAAGAAGTAGCCATATTTGTTTTGAATGAAGTGCTACTAGAAGCTATGTGCATCTTAAATTATGAATTTCTATAGTGTCTCCATCATGGTGAGGGGCTAACTCTGGGAATCTGACTGCTGGGCCCAAAGTCCCCAGAAGATCTTCAATGTAGCTGCTAAAAAAACTTTTCCACACCAATTGTGCTGCAAAAAACAGAAAGAATCAATTCAAATGCTATTCACAAAAGTTCAAAATGTGCACCTACATTTCAGCCCAATTGAACACTGCCATGTGAACAAAGGGACTGACCATGAAGGAACAGTAATATCTTTCTTTTTGAACCACAACTTTCTGGCTAGTTCTGAACTTTATTTAAAACACCTTTTAACCTATCTATTATAATTTTTTTTTTATTTATGCTACCTTAAATTATGAATTAATTCTCTCTCCCTATCTCTGGTCTTTAAATTTAACATTTGTTATCTTTTCTTTCTTATGAGGGCGGTTCGTTTCACTAACTGTATTATATATATTTATTGAGTAATTATTAATGTCATTTATTTTTGATTATATGCCACTAATAGCTTCAACTCGATAATAATCCCTCTCATTAAACTTGCCTCATGAAAATAATATAATATTAAGTTTTATACTAATTCTTTCCCACTAGAACTAATTTAATAAAGTTCTATTAATTATCGAGTTGAAGGATTTATTAAATGTTGCTATTTTTACTAACGACTGATAATGACTATTGGCCATTTGCTAACCTATGCTCCTGGCTACTTTATTGAGTTCCTAATATTTATTTATTCACATTAATAATTTTAAAATGTTTTATTAAAGATTGATAAAGAAAAGTAAATGAATATATTCTAATTCAAATTTTGTACTTTCTATTAATATTCAGGGAGGGCATGATATTTAGGGTATAATTCATATAATTTTATAAATGCGTTAAGTACTTTTTAGTTAAAGCTCATTTGACTTTAATTCAACATGATCAGGTCACCACGTAGTGCATTCTTTATAAAAAAATGGGTTTTATTACTCCAACATGATGACTATCAAGTCATCATTTTCCGAACATTGCTGATGCAAGCCATCTTATGCTTCATAGGTTTGTCATCGGTGATACTATTGTTACTTTAATTACTGAGGAAGAAACTACTTCGTCACTTGCTTGTTAGTATCTTGGAACACCAAGGTTCATCGCTATGACCTGGCCTGGCTTTCCCTTGTGTCCCACATCTTTTTGATAGGGCTGAAAGATTTGTAAAACATGAGCTGCACTTCTATTTAAATCACCAGTGAGCCATTATCTTTCATATTCATTTTTATAGCTCATAAGACGTCAGTACCTATACTTCTCAGTTCCAGTAACGCCCACTCACATGCACATAAATCGTGATGAATTGATTTTAGTAAAGTCAAACGAGTTCATATTCATTTATAATTAAGTACGTTTTCTAATAAATATGAATGTTATGCCCTAAATAAGTATCTTGCTTTTTGTAAATTGATTTACAAATGTGAAAATGAATATCACATTCTTTCTTTTAAAAATTAGAATAATAATTTCGATCAGAGCCAAATACCTTTGTCTATCTTTATTTACTTTTCAGGGCATAGATACATATAATCCTCGTATAATATTGTGTAATAGTCATTGGCATATAATAACGACTGCCATTCTTATTGTAAGTTATAAATTTTGTTTTAAAGACTAGAGGTAATCTATATAATCTTAATCATAAAAGTTGAAAAAATATTTATTATTATTAAACATTTTATTAACCCATTTCATTTTTAACTTTCTTTATTATTCAATATTTATTTTAATACTAATGCTCACTGTCTGTATTGGCAACCCGAACATACATATATGAATTGACTTATAAATATCCTTAGTTATTTTATTATACATTATTAGAGTCAGATCCAGGGTCTCAAATCATCATCATCTGTTGAGCTAGTTTCTTGGTGCATAGTCATGTACTGTTTACATATGTCATCCATTGATTGATCTGAGCTCATGAGTTGGGTTTGAATTCAGTTTGGTCTGGAGTAAAATCTTTGGTTAGACTGGGTTTGAATCCGACTTTGTGTTTAGATTGTTGGGTGGATGCTTTATCCGGTGCAATATATATATATGAAATAACTAGTGACATTTTGAATCCATGTTTATATCAACATCTTAATTTTCTGAATGACAGATTATTATTCTTTTGTTTTTCTAATCCATATCATTTGTTATTCATTATCTTTTCTAAATAATTATATGTCAAATGTGTATCCTAATGCAAAATATGAATGTACTTTACAACATTATTTATTATTCTGTCATCTAACACAACATAATTTGAGATACAGAGTCAAAAATTGTATATATTACTTTCTACTAATTAATTCGTTAAGAACAAATGCACTTATATGTATATATTCCGTGTATGCAGTTGTTTCTGATTAATATTACAAAGTTAACACACACTCACACATCTACTTCTTATTGAAGTAAATCGCAATTTGAATTAGTTACTTTACAAAGTTGTATAATCAAATAAAGTATGAATTGTCATGTGTGTATGTGTCCATACTAGATGTAATAAATATAACATATGCATCACATTAGTAAACTAGGTTAGGCAATAAAAGAGAAAAAAAAAAATGTCTACAGATTTTTTTATATATAATGTTACTCAAAATTTTATAAAGGGGTTGCATTATGTAAGATTAAAAACAATAAGTTTCTAGGTCATGCTATATAAAGAAAACAGAAAATAATTGTTTTGATGCTCGCAAGAATTTGCATTACAGAGTTTATACAAGTAATTTGCCCATTGTTTAGTAAATTGTAAAGAAAATTTGAAAATACTTTTGAAAATTTTGAGTTAATAAAATTAGGAACGTTATTGATCAATTTTTAAAAATCCGTAATGATTTTTTTTTTTTGTTACTATCGCTATGATAAAAAAAAAAAAACTGTAATTTTTATATAATGATTAAATGACTAAAGAAAATGTTTATTAATAAACATGCTGCTATTAGTTAACACATGTTAAAGCTTATTGTAGGTTTTGATAGAGCTGTTGTTTAAAAATTATCCATTGAATAAAGTGACAAGTGTGAAAACTAGTAACAACTGAATGTAAATGGGTCAGAAATGAACAACTATTATACTATAGTATATTCCAAGACTTAACCCAAGAAGCCAGTGATTTTATGAAGAGAAGCCCCTGGTTAACACAATACCACCAAAGCAAGTATAACATTAGCTAGTGGAACTCTATTTATCATGTGTGGCTATAAAACTAACCACCGCAACAATCAAAATACTTGCAGTAATACAATAAAATCTGTAGAGTTTGTTAAAAACAGTAGTTCCTTGCTTTAATCTGGCCATGAGGAAAAAAGTGAACTAAGCCATAAGATCCCCTAGAATCTACTGCATACCCTCCCTAACATCTCCATTGCCCTATGAAGACAACTACCATTCTGGATAAACTGATCAAGACTTATTCATAAATAGGGTAGAAGAAGGGTGTTTGCAGAAAACCATGATTTCAAATTTTTTAAAGTTTAAACATGATAAGATCTTATCAATATAATTATTCTAAGGTCTAAAATTTAAAATATCTCTTATTATTCTTAATCTTATCATTATTATTTTTACTGTTTTGTATTTTATTTATTATATTTAGTAATAATTATAAATACAGAAGCAACAAATTTATATATCTATTGTTAATATAAATTAATTTTATTTTTTTATTAATCAATCTACTTTGTGTTTACTTATAAAGTCAATCCAATCATAATGCTATTAGCATCCATTATACTATTTAATATCTACAGTCCTAAGACATGCCCGCATAACAGTAGTAATTTATAAATGATGTTGATCGGGATTAATTTTTCCAAAAGTAAACTTTCTATTTAGAAGGCTTGACAACCTAAAGTTTCATCTTTTATTTATTTATTGAAACAATAAAAAATAAATTTAAAATACTTTTAGAGCCATTGTTCTTAGTTTGATCTTCAGTGCTAGGTTATAAATCATCATCATGATCACAAATGCTTGGTTAATGAATTTAATCATGTTTATTTGAATATATATTAACCGTAATAAATATTTATTTTTGCAAACTTTATGTTTTATTATATTTGAAGCAAAAAAAAAAACAACAACGTTATAATATATATGATTTGTATAAGCATTTGATTCTGTTTAATATCACAAGATATAGTATTAAAGTGACGACTAATGCACATGTGTTTGCATCTTGGCATATAAAATATTCCTTTTCTATATCTTAAAATAGTTTGTGTTTTTTTTTTATAAGTAACCTACCTGCAATACTTTTCGAGTCAGATATAAACTCAGCAAATAAAACTAAAATAATCCAGAGATTTTTCATTTCGACTGGCTGATATTCAACCTGAATTTGTAAATGAACTTGTTTTGAACAACCTTTTTGCAACCTTTATAAATATCTAAATTTTGCAATGTCATCATGATTTGCTACTAACCAATATGCGTTATGTAACTAAGTGAATAAAAATATACTATTGCATTGCGTGAAATCATACTATTTTCAATAATTTCTGATTGTATGTAAAAAAATACTAATAATTAAACAGTTATTATTATTAATTTATTAAAATACAAAGAAAAAAAATATTTAATATTTTTAAAACATTAATTTTGCTTTTTTTTAAAAAATAAAACAAAAAATAACTTAAGTAGAATTATTTGATTTGACTTTTCATATTTATAGTAATAATATTGATATATTAAAAACTTATCTATTTTAAACAAAGGTCAATTGAATACATTTTCAAATAGAATGCATAACAAACTTTTGTGAAAAGCGGTCAGGTAATAAGAATAGGAGACCTTTCATCAAATATTCCAAACAATTATTTATACGATCAATATATTATAAAACTTCATAAAATATATTGCTAATAACAATATAGGGAAACACACATTAGCATCTATTCAAAGATTAAGGATTTAACTGAATAAATTTAACAATTGTTAGCAGATACATTCCCTACAATATATATATATATATATATTAAATAAAACCTTATTATAGCATATATATGTAACTAATAAATTATCATATAAATGACAGAAAAGAATATGACTATTTGAATTAGTAAAAAAAAAAAAAGCGATAGTAAAATGCAAAAGGAAGAGAGAAAAAAGACAGGTTTAAATAATTTTTATTATATTTATAAAAAACTTTAAAACAAATGATGCAAAAAAAAACTAATATGGTTAGAAAATGAATATAGAGAAAAAATGCAAAATAAAAATATATTTTACTTTAATAACTCTGATAGGAAAAATAACAAATATTAAGGATAAAGTAAAATAATTATTTAAAAAAGTAGGCTGATAGTAGAAAAGTAATAAAAACTGGAATAATATAGTAATTTGTCTGAAAGTAATAACTAGCTTTTACTTGTGTTATTTCCGATATAATATATATCACACTAAGTGAATTCAAAATAAATTTTATAATAATACAAAAAATGCAAAAGAATCAGTAGGAGAAATAACGTCGATAAAGTTCAGAAAATTGGTAGAAATTCGAAAGAACATGGAAGAAAAAATATTGTTAATATTTGATTACTATAAAATAATTTTGATTGGAAAGTATTACCAATATATTTTATTTAGCCTCATTACTTTTGTCCGAAAATGTCTAAAGAATATATTTTAGAGTAAAATAATTTAATACCACAGATAATTAAGATGAGTTCAAATTAAACAAAAATAATTACTTTATTCTGAAGAGCAGTTTAGATTTAAAAAAAAAATACAGTCTAATAAACGACATTTAATGTTTTAAAGGAGCATTGGCTAGTTCTTTATAATATTAATGATAATTTCCAAAAAATTGTTTTAATTTTATTGATATTATAATTAGTTGAAGAATAAAATAGCAGAAACAATCGTCTTATTTATCTCGATCAGGAGTGGGGATCTCCAGCCATGGAGCAACACAACACACAAAAGATTTCAATCTGGACTATGAATATTTTAAACTTCCATTTAAACTCTGTAAATATGAAATTATGAGTTAAGTAAAATAAAATATTTATTTTTTCAACTATATCTTTTTTTCTCTCCAGTCATTATAATAATTCTAGTTCATTCTATCAGAGATGCAATATTCCAACAAATTATGTATATTGCGTTCACTATCTGATTAGTTAATGTACAACTCTGAAGACATTTTTTTGTTTTCTAAGTGATTTTTGCAGACAAACATATACTACTACTACTACTACTACTACTACTACTACTACTACTACTACTACTACTACTACTATTATTATTATTATTATTATTATTATTATTATTATTATTATTATTGTTGTTGATGTTGTTGTTGCTATAGTAAGATACGAAAAAATTGACTTTGAAAATCATGCATTTCATAAAAAAATAGAACACACACACTCATATATATATAAAAGAAATAGTAAATCGATGAGCCTAATATATCTGGAAAACCTTTCAGCTAATAACAAACACAATATTAAGAAGCATTATTTATCAAAGCATTCTGATTACAACAAATTGTTAGGAGAAAAATATTAAAATAGAAAACTTGAAAAGGAGCTTCGTTAAATGATTAAAGTTTTAGAAAAAAAAAAAAACAAGTCAGAAAATTTTGTGAAAGCAAGTTATATTATTTTTAAAAACATAATACAATTTAAAACCATTTTCTGAAGGAGAATTTATAAAAGACTGCTCAGCCTAGAACGGTGAATATAAATATCTCAAAGAATAGTTATGAGGTAATTGCAGAATTGTCACTAAATATGGATAGTTATTAATAATAAAGATGTTACTTTATTTTTAAGTTACAAAAGTAATGGTCATATTGGCCAGTCCATTAAAAAGTCCTCTACCACGGATTTAGATGAAGAGCGTTTATTTTTGTATTAATCAAGATTGAATTATCATAATAAAATAAAAAAATTAAAATTTACTGCTTAATGTTTTTTTTTTTTACTTTCTTGAAATGTACTAAAAACCTTTACATCTGTTAATTCAAAGATAATTTTTTTAAACTCTTTTATTATTTAAAAAGTTTTACTTACAAACAATGTGAGGGGAAAAGTCAATTGTAGTGTCTTTCATTATAAAATGACAATAATTTTATTGATTAGAATTATGAACATAATTAAACTAAAAATAAAAAAAGTTGGAACATATACAGAATGAGATTGATTGTCATTTTTCATAAATCAGACCCATATCTTTGCTGGTAGATACATATAAGTATCCAGTCAATTTAAGCAAAGTTGTTTCATATTCAAGGATTTTTGCACATTAATGGTAAAAAGGATCGGCTTTAATGTTAATTGAAAAATTTCCCTAACAATACATTTATTTAATTGAGAAAGCTTTTGTAACTACAGTGATTTGTTTTAACTTTGAGATTTGCTATTATTCTTTAGAATATTTATTTTCAGTTTATCAGGGTTCAGTAATGATAATTCTTCTATTGTTATAATTTTAAAAGTATTTTATTGAAATGCGATGGAGGTTTAATGATCATTGGATAAATATGATTCTTTTGAAAAAGTTTGAAAAATATTATTAAAAAAATGATAGTTCCATATTGAATAAGATAATAGTAATGGATTTTCTGTTCTCCAACATAGACATTGGTAATTTTATACACTAGTTGTGTGTACAAATGTAAAGTTACTACAAACTATATATTCTGTCACAACAATCATTAAAAATAAACATTCTTACTTATAAAATGAAGTATTGATGTGAGATTTCGTTAAATATAATTATAAAAAATAATATATGTAATATATAAAAAATAGGTATGTCCCATGATAGTATGTTTTTCTTAAAATACGTTATTAAAAACAACAGTTTTTTTAATAACAATAATTTTTGCTCTTTTTCTTCAAAAATATTGATAATTAATAATGTTCTTCCTATATCATTTTATAATGTTTCAAAATTGGATGTGGTGTTTTAAATTTTTTTATTGATTTCGGAAAATCAGTTTGTTTATTTGTTAACATTTGATTTTTTTTTTCAAGTGTTCTGTAATTCCGAATATTGCAATTAACGATTATTCTCAGAATTTTCATTTGGTTTTGGACAATATAATGTTTTTTCTTTCAATTTAATAACATTTTTAAAAGTATTTTTCTATGACAAAATTTTTTTCTAAGATAAAAATTAAACTTTTAATGTACATGTCATATTTAATATATGTACTAATCAGTGACTAAGTTTTCAATTTAAAATTGTTTCTATTTTTATTTTAAAACACTTGTTTCTTTTTTTAAAAAATGAAGTAAACTGGAAAACTTGCATTATTTAAAGCAATTACAAAAAGGTAAAAAAGTATGCATATTATTTCTTTAGAATATTTTTTAAAGCAGTGTTTAAAAATATTTTTGAAACAATAATTAAATAATAGTAAATGGAAATTTATTGAATTTGAAATATTATTTTTCTTTCAAAAAGTTTTGTATTTTTTTTGGACAATCCTCTGAAAGTACTAATTGAGTTGAAAAATATTTGCAAATAAAATCATGTTTTTTAAATATCTAAGTATTTTTATTATATGTAAAATAATTCCTTTACCACCATAATGCACACATACTAATGAAAACATTGCATTTACCTGTTTATTAAGAATATTGTTTATAGCCAAAATATGATTCTCTAGAATGCTTTGCTTGAGAGTTGCATCTTGCATAGTAAAAAGAGTACCCATTTGTCTGTTTTTTTAAGTACAACATTTGTAAAATCTAATAGAATTCTTACAATGCTTTAATAATATTTAGATTAACATTACCCACCATGTCAATAATTCATTAAAATAGTTTTTGTTTGTTTGAAAACCCATCCCAAATCTTTTATGTATAAACTTATTCATATTTTTATTTATAAAGTTATATTCCTTCAATAATAAAATATTTACACCATTATTTAATATTTATGTACATTTTATTTCACTACTAATATCTATAATTTATTATATATGTGTAATCTGATATTTTAAATTTTCATACTTACATTGTTTATTGATATAACTTATACATTTTATTAGAACCACCAAACTAAATCAACTGTAAATATGATGCCTAAAATAACTTTAATTCCATTAACACCAACTTGTCAAAAATAGCTGTTTGTTTTAAAAATTAATTAGTTACTTGTAATTCAGAATTTCTCACATATAACTTGTTTACATTTTTTATTAACAAAAAGAACTCTTGAATTCATGTAATAATAAACTATTTACCCAACTTTGTTATTTTATTTTTTAATGCGTATAAATAACTAAATCATTTTATATTAATTATAGTTTATGTAGTTTGGCAATTAAGGATTAAGCCAGGATTTATTGGAAGAGAGTAATTGAAAATTTTCATACTTAGATTGTTTATTGAATACATTTTTATATGAAATGTATCATATTTCTATTAATAATTTATTTATTTACAAAATGATAAGTATATATATATATATATATATATATATATATATAATGTTCGTTAGAATAAAATTGTAATCATAATAAAAATAATAAATATAACAGTAATAAAATATTATGAACAGTCTTATTTTCTATTAATTTCTTAAACATGCTTCAATTGCCATTATATTCTTCATGCAGAGAGAAACTATAATAAAAGAAAAATTAAGAAGGTATTTTTTATAAATAGGAATAAAATACATTTAATAAATAGACAAGCTAGTAACATTAAAATACTGGAGTCATGGGATTACAATTGATGACATTTTCTTCCACTTTGTTTTTGTTTTTAATTTAAGGACGTTTGAGACAGAAAAGTACTCTGCAGATTGAAAGACTGTTTACAATAATTTATTACCGTTATGTTTATTATTTTCATTATGATGTATGTATATAATAGATTTTGTGCTTGAGGCTTAGGCAATTGTTCCAATAAATCTAAGAGAAGATGTATAGCTGTCATATTTAAATAAAACATATTTACACTTGGAACATATTTTTAACAATGAAGAGGTTCGAAAATGTAACCATTACATATAAATTTTATAATCAATTATCTTGGAATCTTGGCACTCCCAAGA
Organism: Epiperipatus broadwayi; assembly: GCA_028023455.1. Classification (NCBI taxonomy): domain Eukaryota; kingdom Metazoa; phylum Onychophora; class Udeonychophora; order Euonychophora; family Peripatidae; genus Epiperipatus; species Epiperipatus broadwayi. The sequence goes on along the minus strand of JAQFVV010006570.1, from coordinate 362,763 downwards.
TGAAGCACCTTTTTGTCCCACATAAAATGCACATCTACATGCAATGGCCCTGGCTGTGATTATTGTTATACAATAAAATAATAAAAATATAGTTTGGAAAAAAAAATTAAAAATTAAATATTTTGGATTTATAACTTTTAATTGTAGATGGGAAAAAAAAATGCATATATTTTATGCTGATTTTTGGACCAAATACATCAGATAACAAATATGAAAAGATATATATGTGCAAGTGATAACAATTTGATGATTTTTGGAATACAATTAAGTTTCTTCTAATAATGAATGATTTCAGCAGTTTAAATGTATATACACGGAAATAACCCAAAATAACCAGAATTATCTCTGGTAGCCACACTTGTTGTAATACATACTTATGTTTTTAGATATCTCTTCTGGGGACCATTCTGCATCATTCTTGAATAATAGTTATTATTGGAAAAAATACATAGTTATTAAATTATAACATTTATAAAATAATTATAGAGACATTGTGACCTATTTTGAAAAGAAAACAAAATCATTAATTAATGTTACTAATTAAGATTTAAAACTAAGATCTATCTTATACCAAGACAATAATCTTTTTTCCAAAGTTATACAGTTTTCTAAAACTCCACAAACCGTATGTTCATTGAGACCGATTGCACATGCAATTGGTACACAACTCAGACATTATGTAGTATTTCATCTTTTTTACAGCCACATTTAACAGAAATGTCATTTTATGTTAAAGATGCGAACCATCTTTTAAAGTTTATTTGGGATATTAAATTCACTAAGAATGATTTTTTAGTAAGTTTTGATATTCGTTAGCTTTTTACTAGTGTAGCTGTAAAAGAAGCTATTGAAGTTTTGAAAAATATTCAATTGCTTGATTTTATTATGGGTTTGATTAAACACTGCTTATTGAATACATTTTTTGTTTTTGATAATCAGATGTATAAACAAACGTCAAGTTTAATTATTGGTTTGCCAATTTCTCCAGCATTGGCTTCTATTTTTATGAAAAGCATGGAAAAGAAAATTTTGATATCAGCAATTAAAAAACTGTCTGTATAGCTGATGTATGTTGATGATATCTTTGTTATTTGGCTTCATGATAAGCATTCTCTTGGTAATTTTTTAAATTTCTTAAACACTTTCACAACAACAACTTGGAAATAAAAAATAGTATCAACTTCCATTCTTAGTTCTTTTAATTGAAAGAAAGAAGGATGGTTCTTTATTTCATGATATATATGCAAAGAAAACACACACCAGGAAATATCTACATTTTTCCTTCTCATCATCATCCAGTATAATTATTTTCAGTGGTAAAAACATTGTTAGAGAGAACTAAGAGATTTTCTAATGACAATAATTTCCACCAAGATATTTCTGCTACTAAAAAAATATTTCTTCATAAAAATTTTAATCCCAGGCTTATTAATAGGGCTTTAAAATATAATATGAAAAAAAATTTTGATACTTTAAAACTTAAGATAGTTCTGCCATTTATAAAGGGAGTAACTTATAAAATTGTTAATGTTTTAATGAAAAATAATATCCCCATAGTTTACAATACTTTAAAAAAATAAGAAGTATTTCTATGCCCTAAAGATAAAATTCCTTTGCAATGTCATGGTGTATATGAAATTCCATGAGGAATTTGTGCACACTAATATATTGGCATAACAATCGTAGAATAATTATAAGAAAGGAATAACACATTTTGATATTTAGAAAAAAATCGAATTCTTTAGCCATTTATTCACATATAAAATCAACTAACCATAACATTAATTTTTATAAAACATATATTCTGGCAATGATTGAACAATATGACCAATGACTGCTAAGGAAAGCTATAGAGATTTTTGAAGGGCCCAAAAGCATAAATGAGAAGTGTGAATTGAAGAAAATTAACAATATTTCGAAAAAGCTATTGGAGAATAAAATACTTTTTAAAACTTTTCAACCAATATAATTTGATTCTGAAAAACAAATAACAAAAGAAAAAAATAACGATTTTAAATCTAACCACACACATTCTTATGATTTGAGAAATAAGAAGCTCTGGGAAAAGTATTATTATTGCACTGAAACATCAACTATTTTTGCTTTTCCGCTTTTGGCAGCCATCTTTGCAACTGGTCTTATTAAAAGCGTCCCTTAGCGATTCAGTTTCAAGAAGACAGGGACGATTGTCCCCTTACCTTTACATCTTTTATTCAAGGTAAGTCGGTTTTAAACATTATATATTATGGAAAGTGATAATATAATCGATAACTCTCAAATTAATGTTAACCCCAATCTCAGCATTCAATCTAGCAATGCAGCCATTGGTCGTAAATATTATAGCCTTAGATCTAATCTAAATGCAACTAATCTAACTTCTACTACAAATAAAAACCCACAAACCAATAAATCAAATGAAAACACCATCGCAAATATCAACAAAAGTTTAGAAAATATTCAACTTACCCCTAATATAAACAATAGCATAAATATCTCATCAAGCGAAACTATTGAAATCCTTAACAATACAAGCAAAAACCAATCATCTCCTCTCTGAAGATTTTACACTCCCTCAGAATACTCTAATGAGCAATTTTCTTTGCCCTATAATACCCCGAAAACCATATCTGAAAATAATAGACAAAATTTCCAACAAGATGATTTCGGAGAATTTTTTAAAGTTAAAACTTTTCCACCAGAGGTCGACAAAACCAGCGCTGTCACATTACAGTTTGTCAACAGTAAATTTAAAAATAAAAAAGAAGAAATAAATTTTAAAACTAATAAACCTCATTCCAAAACAAACAAAGATTATAGCACAGAACAATCCATTGCTACATCAGCCAACTTGCAAGCTAAACCAATTTCCTCAATTCCAATATTGAAAAATTCCACTACGTACGCAAATATCGTAAGGTCTAAAAATTCTGAGAGCATCTCCGAAAATATTAAGGCCGATAATTTCAATGAACTATATTTGAATATCTCAGAATTAGACACAGAACAAGAATCAAACACTCTGGAAAATGTCTCATTTAATATAAACGATCTTAATGATGACATGTTCCTAAAAATAAATAACGAGTTCAACAAAACGATTCCCAACACTCTGTATAAATCGTTTACAAACTACTACAGCGATAAGTCGTTAATCTTAGCCATAACAAATCAACAATGTGTGTTATATAAGTTCCCTGTAGAACAATTATACAGTCTAATCAATCAAAATCAATTAGGCAGAGGCATTCACAAAAATCCTTAATGATCCCAATGACTGCTATGTTATCGTTGAGTTTAAAACGTGGGTGGACCATATGAACTTTAAAAATAACTACCGATCTTTGGGAAATTATATACTTTGCTCCATAGATATGAACTGTCCAGTTACACTATTCGGCAGAATTCAAAACTGCCTTGCCCACTTGAAAGAACAAGAACTACAAGACATCCTTATTAATTATGGTTCAGTTAGCAAATTTAAACACCTACTAAACCCTCACTTCGAAGATCAAATTCTGTCCAATACAGTTGTCTTCACACTTACGTTAAAGAAAAACATTATACCCACTGACATACCCACCATTATTACTGCAAGAGGCTCTCCTATGGTTTTGACCTTCAGGGGAGTACAGCCACAATGTTTCTTCTGCCTTCAAAGAACACACCTTATTAAAGATTGTGCAGCAAGAATATGCATACACTGTGGTAATAAAAAGAATAAAGTTCACAGATGCCCTGGTAGACCTATTAATACTGCTGTCACATCCTTAAATAGACAATCACCACATGGGACTAATTCCAACAGCAACCTCCCAAACCCAGACAATCTGATTCAAATAAATCCTCCAACAAACCCTCTCACATCCAAACCTATCTTTCAAAATGAAAATCTTCAAGAAAGAACAAACACCAACCTCTACACTAATAATAGTGAATCAGAGAACCAAGCAATAACATATACTGCTACTAAACCAATCTCTCAAACCAATAATACTCAAGATCATTCATTAGATACATATTGTACTAATCCCCGAGAAACAATGCTAGGCCAAACTCTTTCTACAAAAGAAGACAATATGACCAAACCATCTAAAGAGAGCAAGGAAAACCCAGGCGATGAAGAAAATACACTTAAAAAATTTCAAAACAATTCATCTATAACAACTCCCACCCAGCTTAAAACCAATGATGCATCATCATTCGGGCCAGCTAAGTCTAATAAACCCAAACAAAGTGATCCACAAACTGTCCTCAATTCTTCAACGCCTGCAGTAATCAACCATCCAGATGAAAAGACTTATCAAACACTCAACCCGAAAGTCAGCATAATTAATGTTTCACAACAGTTACAGCAAACCGAAAATGACTCAGATCTAAAATTTAAACCAAATTCTTATAACAATAAAAAAACACTTTCACCAAAAGTACAGGAAAAAGAAAACTACACTACTAAACTTAAAAACCCCCAAAAAACCAACACAACAAATACCGAAAATACAAATAAGAAAATTAAAAGAAAATCAATTCGCTCAGATAAATCAAGCTCCGATGATGACAGCTCCCATCCAATACATTATTCACCACCACCCACTAGCAAACAAATCTCAGATATATCCAGCGCAAAGCTTCACACATCCATAGAAAAAAAGAGGAAAACCATGGATCCTATAACCATCGATACCATTGATCCATCTGACGAATCTCAGACAGATTACACTACTTCATCAGACACCGAAGACTTCATGGATGCGTTTCCTCAACCAACAAATATATCACCAATCCATCCACAAGTTCAATCACAAGACTCTGATTTCCAAACAACATCAGAACTCATTAACATGGAGATGCCCCACACTGACTTGGTACAATTTGCTGAGGACGGTTTGGATTAATCTATCATGTTCTGCAAAATTGCTGGCATTAATATTCGCGGCATCAAATCAATTGATAGAGTTCTAGCTATTAAAAACTGGCTCTCGCTCTGCTCCCCTCATATACTTCTTATGGGTGAAACTAAATATCACCATAAGACTGATCATAAAATATTATCTCTTCTCTCAGCTCTCGGATTTACTAGATTTTCCATAGGCCATTCTGCTTCAGGTGGAGTCAGTATTCTTCTCAGCAAGTCAACACCACCAAACAGTTTTAGTATTCTATTCCTAGATGCCAATATTATTGTCATAGAAATAGACTATTGGGGTTATCCGATCATCATAGCTTATATATATACAGCCAAAGACACCTCTCAATATCTAAAAATAATCCATATCCTAAATGCCATCAACGCTAACAGAGCCTCTCCTACTATTCTTCTGGGAGACTTTAACACTACATACAATGACTTCAACAAGAGATTTTTGCATCTAATAAATCACAGATTAATGTGTGGAGAGGGTTTCTTCCCTCCTGAAGCCTACTCTTTCTATACTAAAACTAAAAAGTCCCTGATTGATTTGGTTTTCTACACCCCAGACCTCCATTTCAACCTTGATGCAGTCTTGGCCCCTGTTGCTTTCTCTGATCATATGGCTCTAATCTTACAACTTACACCTATTGCAATCCCTACACCCATTGATGGACCTGGTAAAACCATGCGCATGATCACCCAATCAAATATGACCGAAGCGATAGTGTCTGAGGCATACATCCTTTTCCAGAAAATAAACATCCTTTCCCTGCCTGCTGAGGAGGGCTGGTTTTCCTTCATTGGAATACTTTAGTCCATATTAAATCACCACACCAGGAAAATCAAAGGACCTAATGGCCTTCTAAATGACCTAACAGACATTAATATACAACTTCAAGCATCACAGCAAAATTTCACAAATACAGAAAAAATTATCTTCCTTAAAAATCTCTACAAAATCAAGCAAAAGTCCCTTGCAGAATATATATCCATCAGAAGAGCCAAATGTTTCTTAGCACAACAACACTGCTGGACGAGAGACTATCTCAGATGGGCACTGGGATACAATAAAAAACAAATCACTCCCTTATCCATTAATACTAATGGAACCAATCTTATTGGCTTTCCAATGATGCAGCACATCAGCAAACAATTCTGCCAATTAATGCAAAAAGATGGAGCTCCTCCTATAAACAGCTGGTTGGATGCTGGTGACCCTGGCGAACATGGCATCACGAAAATCCAAATCAAAAAGAAGATAACATCTCTCCCTGACGGCATTCATCCTGGCCTTCATGGCATCCCAAATTTCCTTCTCAAACACCTCAGTCAATTCACTGTGCCAATTATTAAAAAAATGATTGATCACCTAGCCTCCGGCAACAGAAACATAACAGATCTTTACCCAGTGGAACTCGTGCCTTTTATTAAAAAAGCAAAACCACTAAACGACATTAACAGTATCCAGCCAATTTTCATGACCCCATTGCTTATCAAGATAATTGAGTCAGTCATTAAAGATCAAATCCAAATTCAAATTTTTAGCCATATCTCGTCAAACCAATACGGAAAAAAGAGATCATCAACCTCGCATGCTATGTCCAATGTAACTGCACTGTTCAATTACACCAGAGGACATCGTAAATCAAAACCTATTGCTGTCCAGCTGGATGTTGCGGCAGCATTTGACTCAGTCCAGATAAACATCCTTCTGGATATTCTGTTGGAATGCGACATTCCAGCTGGGATTGTACAGATGGTCAGCAATCTGCTCAACAACAGAGAGATTTTTCTCTCTCTTGATGGCAAGATCACACCAGGCTTCAAGCCATACAAGTTGATTCCTCAAGGATCCCCGCTCAGTGCCCTTTTCTTCACAGCATACATCAACCCTCTTCTGATGGATATAGAAAAAAACCTCCCTGGAATTTTCCTTCCCTCTCTCAATAAAAACTTCAATGTATTTGCATATATTGATGACATCATGGTTGTGATTCCCACCATTAAATACCTTCCTCAGCTCATGAACATATTAAACAGAAATACAGCAAAACTTGGCCTACAAATAAATTTTAACAAATCTTCCATCTGGAAGATAATGTCTGGTAAACAAATTAACTCTCCCTTTTCTGCAAAACCCCAAAGATACCTAGGTTTTCCAATCTACAAAACTCCAACCACAATGGCAAGAAAGATTCAAGATGCAATCCTCCATTCAACTGAAGCCATCACCACTTCACTCTCTAGAGTATACCTTTCACTATATGGAAAGCTTGGCCTCCTCAACATGATCATAATGCCAAAAATCTCATATTATCTTCCATTCGTTAAAATGTCTAAACACTTTCAAAATAAAATTAACCAATTATGCACCAAACTTCTCTCGAGAGGAAGGACAGTTGCTATTAGCTTGCAAGGTATCCAACGACCACGCAGGTTCAATGGACTGTCATTCCACTCAATACAAGCAATCATTTTACAGAAAACCCACAACACTCTACATAATCTGATCCTCTCCTGCGGATACTCTAACATTATTAAAAAAGTTACACCGACAGATCGTCCTCCACCCTCTTCCAGTTCATGGATAGCATCCCTAATACAACAACTACAACTTTATAACCTGATAATATCATTTAACCTTAACCAAAAAATCACCTTATGGGAAGCATACAATATAATCAACTATAATCAACAACCCATTAAAACCAGCCTAAAAATAACCAACCAAAGACTCATTACACACTTCAAAAGATGGAGTCTGGAACCCAAATTCCTTGACTTAATCATTAAAATAAATCTTAATGCTCTTCCCACGAATTGGTTTCTTTATCACCGAAGAGGTTTTACCAGCATCGACCCTATATGTGGTCTGTGTGCTCGTGAAGATGAAACCATAGACCATATTATACACCGGTGCCCAAGACTTAAAACTCTGATAGATATAATTATAATCAATTCCAACATAAGACCTGATATGATTTTCTCACTTAAAAATGCCATTCATAATGGTTTTTTTTTCAATAATAAGGCTTTCTACCTTTGTCCTTTATTCCATATGGATAGTGAGATGCAAAAGTCTCATGGAATTACCCCTGCCACAAATCATACCATTGTTCTATCAAACGCTCAAAAAAATCAAGAAATGTGACCAGCTCCTTGCCTCCAGTAAAGTCTTTGCTGACACCTGGTCTTTAATTGCTCTTTCCTTTTCCTGATTATCAATTCCCACCTACCCAGCATTATAGAATAGTCATTTATAAAAGAAAATATTCATGTTTATATTAAAAATACTAATACCATTAAACAAGTTCTTAGAATCTCTTCACTATACCTAACCACATAAGAGTATAACATTGTGCTCTCATAACATAATCTAGCCAGATGACATATAGAACATTATATAATCATATTATTGTACAATTTATTCATTTATTTATCCTTTATTAGTATGTAATCACTATTTATTGTTAATAAAATTTTTATTGAAATGAACATCAACTATTTAGTTATTATATTTTTACTACAAGCACTCTCCAGGAAATAATACTATAAATTCGTCACTTGAGAATATTAGAATTTTTATATGTAAACTTTAAATTAAAGATACTTCAATGTATATGTAAACTAAAAGAGTAAATCTCTCTTCCCAGGCTATTTATTAAAAACACTCTAAGTGTTCATCAAAGAATTAAGAATAAAATGAATCCATTTATTCTCGGGAGTTTTGTCAATGTTGCTAGTAATTCAGAATAAAATTAATTTAAAACCAGATGGAATATGGCACATACAAGTTACTAAACACATAATCAATTATAGAATACTGGAGACAACATCATCCGATTGTAATAATTAAAGAAGATTTTATATAAAACAGTAAATCATAGCCCAGAGGAGAATGATTTATTTCCTTTGTTTAAATATATATTGAGTTATGTTTCATTTAAAGTTTACATATTAAATCTTATTTAATTGTTAGAATCAATGTGTTATGAGATAGTTGTCTCTCAGTCATGTATAAATGATTGTGAGTTTAGTAACACTTAAGTGCCATATTTCATCTGGCTGATAAATTAATTTCACTCTGAATTAAAATCAATGTTGATAAAAGTATGCTTGCTTATTAATATCAAAGCTTCCAAGAATAAGTGAATTCATTTTATTCTGGATTTTTTTTATATGTCAAAGCATTGACTGAGACGTGAACCCAGGCCAGCCACCTGGTAGGCAGCCATGCCAACAGCTAGGCCACCAACGCTTGACTAGTCTTGATTTTTTGTTCAACATTTACAAGGCTTTTAATTTATGACCTGGAAAAAGAGATTTACTCCTTTTATATGAATTGAATATCATTTTGTCTTATTGCTATATTCTTTAAATGGAAATGGCATTAATTGTTTTACTACTAATTAGTTATTTTACAGTTTAATTCTAACAATATTCCAAATCCTTTCAAGTCATATAACATTATGACTTTTAAACTTACAAAATATTATATATCAATGTTTGGTTTACCATAATAATAAATAATAACATATTTTAATCTTGGAGTTTATAAGATCATCCATTAATTCATTGATCTTAGAGTTCTAAAATATGTCATTGCACCACACTATGAAAAAAAAGATACTATAATTGTACATAAAATGTGAGCAGTTTAAGAACAATGATCGGTCATGATCAATAAACCTTGAACTCCAGTTTTCCCTCTATCTCGGCCACAGGGCAATGATAAGTATTTAATAATTAATAAATCACAAGACAATATAAACAAGCAAACTTCAAGTTTAGCAAATATAGCATCATTATAAAATCTTTTATGTTGAATTGATAAACCAGAGTTAAAATAGATGCATCACAAATTATTTTACTACATACATATGTAACAATATTCTCTATTAAGTGAACTTGATGCTTAGAACATCTGGGTCTTCATATACTTATTGATCATATATATTTATTTAATAATGCTTCTGTAGCAAGGATACGATGAAGAAATATTTAATTTTAAATATTGCCAAGAATACTCCAGAAATATAAGTGACAAAAAAATAAAGAAAAGATTAAATGCATAAATTAAAGAAAACGGAATGAGAAGTATTTAGGAATTTGGTCCTCAGCTGAGATAATGTAAAACTTGTGAAATTAGTGATATTAAAAAAGAATAATTGGTAATTAGAAAGGGTTTTTTTTTTCAGACTGATTAAAAAGTATTGAAAAGCAAGTTGAAGAACTGATTAGAGAAAAAGATTAAACAATTTAAAATAGAATATCAGGAAAGTGACAATAATTACATTTTTGACAAAAGAATTGAGATAATGAGAAGAATCAGATAAGGGAAAAAAAACTGCAGACTATATAAACTTAGTAAATTTTGATGTTGTAGCAACTGGTATTGTTTGTAGCAAGTTGTTGTGTTCCAGAAAGGGAGTAAACCCAGAAACTCGGACCTGAAGATAAAGAAACCCAGCTAGTTTTAAAACAGAGCGTCCTGATCTTATCTTTTTGTTTTGTAAGCCTAAAGGGCTTAATATTGAGAAACTTGTAACATACTTGGCTCAGTTGTTATGAAGGACCGTAATTATCATGTAGTAAATTTAAGTGTTGTAAATCTATTTAAAAACGGAGATTATCTATATATGAGATATATATGTTTATATTATGTATAAGTATAAATAATCAAATCTTGTTATATTGGAAACATATAATAAATATTGTTTAACTAAGGTAATCTTGTTAGTATTCTAATTGGTGAAGATTCTAAGTCAAGTTATTGGGGAAATATGCTACAATAAAATGGTACAGTCAGAAATTTGAATCTAGTGATAGGGAATACAGTATTAAAATGGGAAAGTAAAAATAGTACAGTTAAGAGTTGAATTGGCAACCAATTGTAACAATTGATAAATTGAAAGATAACGTCAATAGGTCAAGTGACTATCTTAGGACTCAATATAGGAAATGCAATGGAATGGCATTTATACTATTCCAGCTTGAATTTTTTTTCACGTTTAATTGTATATTAAAAAGGTATTCACTCTATTGTCCTTGGCAGGGAGAAAAGTAATAGAAATTAAACAAGTTCTTCGACTGACCTATAATTGTGGCAGTGAGGTATGCGGAGGTAGTGAATAAGTTAACAGAGCATTTCACCTTGTGGCTGTGAGCCAAGTTGTTAGGTTGCAACTATGAAATAGAAAAAGTGAAAGAAGAAAAATAAAGGATTTCGACATAGCATTACATCAGCTAACGAAAAATTATCAGTATGATGATTTGAAGAACAGGTAGTGTTGGATCAATTGCTATGAGAAACGATAAATGAAAGGTTAAGACCAATTTTGTTCACTGAATCTAAATTGTCATAAGAAGCAGTGATCAAAAAAGGGCACATGTATGAATTAAAATTTGAGCAAGCCCACACTTTTAGAAGTAAAGCAGAAGACAGCAGACTATTAATCTATAAAACTGATAAAAGTATGCTGCCAAGAAATTATAAAGCAAGTAGCAAAACAATTCCATTAGATACATGTTTTTGTTATGGTAAAACAGGACTTTTAGCACAGAATTGTAAATAGTGACAAAAAAGCTGTTTCAATTTCAGAAATAGAGATTTAGCAACAGTTTGCAAGAAATCCAAGTCAAAAGATAAAAGAGGCATAACCAAACATGGGTAAGATAAGCAGAGGAAGGTAATATAAAAAGAGTGTGACATCACATGGGCAAAATCAATATATGCTAACAATTAAAATGTGTAGCATATAACTTGAAAAAAATATTGGTACTAGCTCAGGTATTTCACTTGGGTCAGAAAGCCACTGGGGGGGGGGGTATCAGAAGGGTATAAAGATGTAAAAATAAAAAAGACTGAAATCAAAGTTAAAGATGTAATAGAAACTTGCTTCAATTTCTTACAGAGATAAAGTATGATATTGGCCAATTTAAAATGTGAAAAGCCATACAAGTCCCATGATCAACAGAGATCGATTTTGTAAATTAGGGATTGAGGTTTCCATTGTTAAAAACATTTACATTTAGCAGAAAATGTTAAACATGTACCTGGAATTATTCAGAGAAGAGCTAGGATTAATAAAATCAAACACCCAGTAGAAGTAGAATTAAATGAAAAATGCATAGCTAGTGGTTTGTAAACGATGGAAGATTCCATTTACTAAGGAGGATAAGGTCAAGGAAAAATTAAAAACATTGGTGGCTAGAGGCATATTAAAATCAGTAGCAAAGCAGAATGAACCATACCAACAGTGAAGATAAATGAACACGGTGGTCAAAACAGATTGTGCAGGAATTTTTGACTGACAGTGAATAAATATCTTAACAAATGTGCTTAACTAGTATCAAACATTAGAGAGGTTTTAGCGAGTTTGTCTAATGAAAGTTTTTTTTCCAACCTCTACGTTAACTCTGTCAATCATCAAATTGAAATAACAGAGAAATCATCAAGCATCTTAACATTATCCAGTTCATTTGGACTGTTCAAATGTAAACACTTACCGTTTAGAATTGCTACAGCACTGAACATTTTTCAGATGAAGATAAACTTATTTTTGCAAGGGTTTAGAGGAGTAACATCATATTATGATGATATTTTGTTAACAGTGACATCTGATGAATTGTTAAAAATGAGAATTTTTGCAAGAAGTTAAGTAAGATGGAGGTTAAGCTAAGCCTTGAAAAATGTGTATGGGAGATCCAAGAGTTAAAATTTTTGGGGCACATCATTTCAGATAAAGTAAATTGTTCCCTAAGTGACAATATCAGGATTGTGAGAAATGTTGAAAGGCTGAAAAACTTAAAGCAGCGTCAGGTATTTTTAAGGCAGTAATTTTTTTCCAGCCATTTTTAAAAAAGAAGGCTATGATTGTAAGACTGTTATATGAATTATTGTCCAAGCAAAAAGATGGGTAGGAATAGAAACTCAAGACCCGGTATTTAAAAAACTAAAGCTTTTATCATTAGATATAACTTACTGTTGGTGCACTTCGACAGTGAGCATGAAGTTAGAATTGCAACAGATGTATCAGACTGGGGAATATGGGCAGTGTTAGCTCACCCTATAGATAGTAGTGATCATCCAATAGTGGAGCTGAATTACAGTCAAACTGACAATAAAGCTCTGGTGATTAATTTCACAGATAAGAAATATCATGTCTATTTTGGGGCATAGTTTTGAAATTAATACAAATCATATGCCTTTTGTTGAAGATTTTAGGAAAGGACCATTCAGTGTCTGAGCATTTTAATATTAACACAAATATTAAGTTATTACGAATGTTATAATGGTGGAATGAAGCCAAGTTGGTCAAAATATTACTATGGGCTCTCAACTATCAAATTGTCATTTCACATTTACAATGTAAAATTTTTTACTATTTTTTTTAATAATCTTGGAAATCATAAATAAAACATTATATAAGAAAAAATAATACACATAACATTATGCTGAAATTAAATATAATAACATTGAAACATGTAATATTTTCAGAAATGCCTCTGGGTTACAAAGTTTCAGATCAATTAGGTGAAAAATGAAAACTAAATTTCTTCTGCCATTAAATTAAAAAAAAAAAGAACAATAATTCACAACATTGTAAGCAGCAGAAGCAAAAAAACCCAAGACATTATTACAACTCTTAATAGGTACCTTACTTTTTAATCTTGTAAGTAAACTTACTAATTCTTTTAACAACAACAAAGATCATAAGTGTCTGTTTATAGAGTGTAAATAAACTTTATTTTTGAATGTAGAATATACATACTACTATTGAGGAATAAATTATATACATTATTCGTTGCCATTGATTAGTAACTGGTTGAAATAATTAAGCGGTAGACTGATAACAATATGCAGTATTACATAATCATGATTTTATAAAAAAAATTGCAATGAAGAAATTAGAAGTGATGATATAAAATCATATTTGCATCAATAACTAATCATCAATTAATAAAACGATTTAAGGAATAAAACAAGTAATTGATTTTTCTGATTTAAAAAAATGACTTTTTAGTGAGCACTTTATTCTAGAAGTATTTAATAGCAATAGCCAATTTTTTTAAAAGTTGTATCCTCTTATCTACTAAATATTTACTGCTTAAATCCAGTCTTCATCCCGTAGTAGATAAGGCAGAAGTTTCCTACTACAGTTGCTGTTGAAATTAGACAGTGATTAGTAAATACGGTATTAAGAATATTGCATCACAGATCTGATTGCACCATTATACCCAAATGCATCAAAGTTTATTTATTTGTTTACTTACTTATTTGTGTATACAGCAATGTTTATCATATTTTATAGTCTGATCACTAACTATCCCTATCAGAACAAGTCAAAAATGCTAATTATTTTTTGTACTAATGGGTTAAAATTAAGTTCGGTCAAATATAAGCAAATGCATTGCTTATGCAAGACAACCCAAAGTCACTAGCTTTATTTATAATACATACACATTTTTTATACGTCGTATTTTGCTTCATACACACACATGCTTCTTTTCTCGCACGTTATAATTTTTAAGTTTTTCGAGAAGGAAGCATCCACTTGGTGTAAATAAAACTTCAGCTGATGGTATTAGAAGAATTCGAAAAGGTTAATTATGTAATTATTATTATTTGTTAAACTTAATTTTTTGTCTTCATTTACTGAAATATGACTTCCTTTTTTTTTAGTTAACATAAATTATTTTGTTTATAAATAAAAATTGATTTTATTAGCATAGTATACATAAATTACACTGTCGTAGATAATTAATAGATAAGGTGAATATAAATATTAGGGAGTATCTAATTTACCTAGGCGCTCAACTGATAATTCTCAAGCTATTATCAAAACATATTATACACACTCAGTAGAATATACTCAGATAAAGTGTAATTTATATATAGATATATGATATCATGAAATGATTATTTAAATTGCAACGTCTTTTATATAAATGTGTGTATATATACTTTTAATTCTTAATATTTTGAAGCTAGTTCTGAATTCAAAAATTGCGAGTGTAAAAACAAAATAAAAGGAGGTTTAAATACATTAGGATAAAATAAAATGTTCCATTTACCTCCTTACTACAAAGAAGTTGGTGTTCTTTCCGTATTTTCCATCGATAACCAATTACCATAATTGTAGATAGATAGCACCACAGAGGCCGAATCTCGTTTATAACTTCACTATTTATTTTCTACGATAAAAATTAACTTCACTATTTATATCATTACATTTGAATTCCCGATCGTGGCCATGTAAAGAATTTGTTGGCAATTTCGCATTATTAATATTTTTGGCAAGGCATATTTTTTGCAAGGCTAAATTGAATATGATTTTTGTAAACTTTTATCAATTGTTTTGTCAGTTCACAGACTCTGTATGATTTTTTTTTTACTTATAGTGTTTTTTTACTGGAAATTAAATGGACATTTATTTTTTTGGTAGATTAAATGTTGTTGTGCATTCTAATGAGATAGATGATATTCAAATTTAATATTTTTAAAAATAATGGCTTTTGATGAAGATTTTGAATTGGACCACAAATGAAGCAATTTTGAAATACTCTAATTATTACTAGCATTTAACATTAGTTTGTTTTACTTTTTTATATAAATGCATTTCATAACATATAGCATGGAAGGAAATAGTAGTAGGTAGATTTTATCTATGTGGGCCTGAAATTAATTCTCCAAACGTCTTGGTAACTGTTAATCATTTGATCAAATTAGTTTTTCCTTATATTGAATAATAAGTTTTAGGCTAAATATAATTAAGTTCAGAAATTATTAAGGATTCACAATCTAGATCTGAAGATTATCATTAAGAATTTAAAAAATTTCAGGCTAAAATTTAAGAAATTTTAAAAGGTATTCCATAAGGGAGTGAAGAGGGGGTATAAATTACTGAAGTTGCGATGATGAAACAAAATATACATGTTATAAATTTAGAGACTAATTAATTGCTAATAAACTTAGTAAAGAATAACAAAAAATATCCAGAGCATCACCCTAGTAAAGACATTATACAAGGTGATTTTTCTGACTATTAGTGAGGAAAGAATATCTCAATGCTAATCTCTGTCTAAGAAAAAAAACCTGCATTGAGTGTAATTCATTATGAAGAAGTGTTTCTTAGAAAGAAATTTCTAAAACACAACAAAATGGATTTGCTTTTATTAAGTAAGAAGTTTTGAGAACAAATATATAAAATGGAACAGTGCAATGGATTGGTAAATATATTATGTTTTAATACTTTAGGTGCAGATCTTGTAAATTGGTCAGATGATCCGATTTAGTAAGAATGGATTAGAACATCAATCCACCACTTTTATTTCATAATATTGAACATATACATAGATTATTCCAAACAATGTTTATGTCTTTTGCAGATTGTCAAATTGTGAAGATAATTGTCTTATAAACTTATGATAATAAGTAATAATATTAGAAAAAACTTGCTTCAAGGACATCCACATTTGTTATAGCTGAAAGAGATCACTGCACCAAAAGATGTGATGGCTGACAAATAGTTGAAAATCATCCAGATGCATCAAAGAAATTCAGCTTATGCCATTACTCAGATAATGATAATCGATCTTATGTTAGTGGTTTAGTCAATAACTATAATGATTTGGAAACATTAGATTTCTATAGTGATAAAAATGCACATGCTTTTAATTTTTCCCATTTTGATAGCAAAAAATACCTACCCAGACAGAAAAGTATAATCAGTATTAAGCTAAATTGAAAGTAGTCAAATTTTTCTCTAGTAACAAGAAGCTGTATTTTTCCAGTATAAAGAATATGAATGTGTTATCTAATAATATCAGGACCAGCACAATGAAATCATTGATTTGCTCAGTAAATATCCAGTTTGGTTAAAACTCTAAATTTCTAAGTAAGGGTAATTTATATGTGACCTTTATTTTATAAATAGTTGATAGACTTATAGAGATTGATTCTATGAAAATTGGAAAGTGACAGCTGTTTATTTTTTTTTTTCGGAAATTTTTTAAAAATAATAATGATTTAGAATTTGAATTTGGTAATGATAATGAAAGTAAATAAAAAAATAGTAAACCAGGATGATAATATAAGTATAGGTTGTTTGTCTTTATTTATAAATAAAAGAATAATGTTTAGCTTAAAACTAAAAAATATTGTCAATAAATTCTTACGTTTAAAATTACATAGTTTCAATACTTTATATCCATGTAGAGAACTGAATGCAGTCTTATTGATATCTTTATTTAATTTTCGATGATGTAACTATTTTTGCCTTATTAAAATAAAAATCTGATTTTGCTAACAAATTATATAAATTGTATTTTAACTGTACTTTTCTTTTCAGTTAAATCAATTTTACATGTAAACACGTGTATATAAAAAGTGTGATGAAATATAATAATTTAATATATGGGCATTGTTTTATTTTCTTTTAAAGGTTTAACTTTATTTTTAATTAAATTTTATTTTATAAAAAATAGTCTATTATGAATGAGAGGAAAAGGGAAAAGAATGTTGATCAAAATGCTGTATGTGAAATACATTAAGTTTTATGCAGATTTATTATTTAAAACGTTTACCTATATTTTAAAAAGTTGCATAATTATTATTTAGAATTTATTAAGTTAAATACATACAAATGTATTTTAAGTACGTCTAAAAAACTTTGAATAATAAACTTGTACCAAAAGTTAATTTAACATTTCGTTCGGATATGTACATGATTTAGTTTGTTTACCTTATGAGCTTTTATGCTGATGCAAACAGAAGATTCTAAATTAAACTTATTTTTTTGACAAAAGGCGTCTTTTAATTTATTTATAAAACAAAAATGACACTTGGCTAGATAAAAAGAATATATCAGTTGCGTTCGCTGGATTTTTTTCTGTCACCAATGCAACTATTATCTAATAAATTTCATGCTTCATAAAAGTCAATAACAAATGCATCCATGATAGCTAAACAGGATCTTAGTCAATTAAAAAAAAAAATCTTAAGTGAAATTGAAGCTGAAAGACAAATTTCTTTTAATGTACAATTTTTTTTTTGAACTTTCGATTATAAAATTTGTAATTAATAATGATATTAATTTATGAAAAATAACTATTTGCCATACATAAATTAATTTTTTTTCTTATTAATATTTTGTTAAACCATTTAAATGAACTTTAACTATTTCTAAAGAAACCTTATGATACATCAGTTTTCTTCATTATCTGCATATCAGTGTACTCCACATATAGGTAATAGCCAAGTTCAAACGTAAAAAGGACTACTTATTAAACATATAAATGTTTATTTATAATTTAAATTTGCAAACGTTTGTTCTTCTTTTTTTTATAAAGTGGCTTGGGTATGTTTAATTTTTTTCTTCTTTTTAATTTTTATATTCTTTTTAGCTCTCAAAGTCTTGCAATGAAAAATATATCAGCTCAGACAAAGGTCTATTACACACCTTTGTAGATTTTTTTTCTTTACAAAATTAAACTTGTTGCAGATACTATATTTCTAGAAAATATGAATTATAAAGTGTTATAATAGATAGTATATTTATTTAAACTGTGGGTATTTTATGTAAGTTTATGTGAAAGTACCAATTGAGAGGGCCGATTGTTTTGTAATTTGAATACATATTTTGTCCATCATTATTATTATTGTTCATGCTAATGTTTAATTAATACTTAAATTTTATTCTAGCCAATTTCAAATTCAGTTTTTGGTTATTAGTTTATTTATTAGATATTTATTATTGTAAATCCGGTCATATGAATGTGAGGCTTTCTCAAGTGAGCCAAGAAAGAGCATATCATGAAGTAGATAGGGCAGAAGTTCCCTACATATTGTTGAAGTAAGATAGTGATTATTAAAAAAAACATTTAAGTCCTAGGCCAATGAGATTATTTATGTGTATTTTTATTTACATACCCAAAACTATCTAATTCTGTCAAAACCTACCAACCACTCTTGTTAATTTTTTGTAATGGTTAAAATAAAATATACATTCACCCAAAGTTAAGTAAATGATATGTTTATGCAAGACAATCTGATTTAACTTGATTTATTTATCATACATGTTATTATTTTGTAAATCATATATTGCTTTACTCACATACCACACTTGTTTTTTTAGCATTGTATACAAAAATTTATAATCATAAGACATTCGGCTATTGTGGACAGTGAGGAAGAGAGATGATGTAGTTATTACAGAGTATCCATCTCATAACTTGCTATAGCTTGCATTTTATGTTACTAGATGGAGCTTTACCAA
Source organism: Epiperipatus broadwayi (assembly GCA_028023455.1). Lineage (NCBI taxonomy): Eukaryota > Metazoa > Onychophora > Udeonychophora > Euonychophora > Peripatidae > Epiperipatus > Epiperipatus broadwayi. Next base: position 343,575 of record JAQFVV010006570.1, on the reverse strand, counting down.
TAGCCCACGATCAAGCTTAGTTTACATAAACACTGAGAAAGATATAGAGTTAAATATCTCTTTCAAATTGTCTCCAACCTTGAAACCATGGTTTCGAGCTAATTGGCTCTTGTCAGTAAAAGGTAGGAAGACCAGAAACTAGATCTAAACTCCAACTCTACTAAACAACATTTATGAAACTTATTTCTATCAGTTTGAAAGCACAAATTTTTCAGATACGTAAATATCTTCAAATCCAGTCAAACAAACTAGATAGCTATACGGGTCTGAATTCAGTTCAATTTCACCATATAGTAAAAGCCTCTGCAATCTACATCTTTGCAAAAACCTTCAAGGGTGTATTTATGATAAACAAAACAAGTTATACATTTTGTAACTTGCTATAGCTTGCATTTTATGTTCTAGATGGAGCTTTACCAATAGCCCACAATCAAGCTTAGTTTACATAAACACTGGCTATTGGTAAAGCTCCATCTAGTATAAAATTTGGTTATAAATGCTATCATTAAAAAAATATAATTATACTATGAATGGGGTGGTGGTGATGAATTGGAAAATCAATAGACTACTGACATAAAATAAATTGAACATTTTAGGATTAGCACATTATTATTTAAATATATAAAAAAAAAACATTTCTTAGAAAAACAGATGTTTGCTCTGTTTTTCTACAACAACCTTACAAGATAATTACTTTGTTTTCCCCAAACTCATGAGCATTTTGCAAAGATAAAATAAGACTTATTTTTAATTAAAATGAATTTAATCATCCTGTAAAGCAGTAGGGAAGGAAAAAATAAAAAGATATTACATGCTAGTGAATTTGGGGGATTATTGGCATATTTAAGATAAATATATAAAATACAATAATAAACTAAAAGATTATCACCACATAAAAGTTAAAGAAAACAGATTAAATAGAGGCTCAATAATAAAGGAAATTAAGTTATATAAAGTTACAAACAACTAGAGGTAAGTAAATTAAAAATATTTTACACAATATTAATTTATCTAAAAGAACATCAGGATTATTATTACAGAAGACTGAGGTTAAGAGATTCATATTGCAGCTAAAGTTCTTTTTATTTTGTTAAATACAGTGGTGGTCCTTGATACATTAGTGTCCATCGGAATTGATATACTAGATCTAGATTTTTGGAGTCAGTCAAACAGGTAGGATTTACTTTTTAGTCTATAAGCATTGGAAATTTCATAGGTATGGGATCTGGAGTTTTGATCACAAGAAAGAGCATGTTGTAATGGAGAGAAAGGTGATTTTTTCCTCTACTCACTACACATTGTATTAAAAATTACACAAGTATGGATTAGATCTACCATAGCTATTTTATGATTGTCTCCTTCCTTTATGGATTCAAATCTAGCAGCTTTTTTGATGATGTTGGCAAGCACTTAGCTGCTAGATTTGAGCCAATTTGAGCACTTAGCAGATCTAAAATCTGCTGACTGGATGTATCTTTTGTTTAGTAAGTTTTGAAAACAATGCAATCCTGTTATAAGTTTCTCGAAAGATTGTTTTAAAATATAGTCTTATGACTTTAAAACAAATTGAAGTGGTTAAAATTTCCACTAATGGATTCTTACTTTACTCTTACAAATTGTAATGTTTTAATTCTGACTAATGGGGTTTCTGGTTAATTGTTTTAATTGTGTTCGAGAAACTTCTTAGAAGAATTGCATCATTTTCTGACTATGATGATTAAATAAATAAATAATAAATTATATATGTAATTTTAAATATACATTAATAATATATGTTTTTATTTGAAATTATGATTTTAAAAGTAATATCCCCTCACCAATAATATGTACATATCCATTACGCATGAATACGAATTAAAATAACATTAAATATTTGTTTATTAAAATTATTTACATTAAGATATTTATATATCTATGTGAGTTGTTTTAATAGTTAAGCTAGAAGAAAAAACATGTATTAGTACATATGTATGTGTGCATAAGGATGGAGTTTAAATATGGTTTGGTGGTGGGAGATTGTAAGTGGGCTGTAAAGCTTGATCTGAGCATTAGATCGACTGCTTCATTTTCACAAACTTATAAGGAACAAAACAAAAAATGGTAAAAAATCTTTTACTTGATCCCTCGGTGACTAAAGAACAACCATTTTTAAAGTAATGGCATGTATCTGAAAAACATATTTTTAGCTGACTGCATACTAACTTATTCTTAATTAATATTTATGATTTTTTCTATTAACATTTTACAAGAGCAACATAGACATATATACATTATCACTGTTGTGAGGGAAAAAAAAACTTATTTTAATTTATCTTTATATTACACTAGACCATTCTGTTTGTATCCATTCTATTTTTATTATTACTGCCAAATTACACCTATAAAAGAAAACTTTTTGTACAATTGAGGTCTGAATTCTTTAGTCAATTGGTCTGTCCATTTATTTGTATACATATGTACTGTTTGGTCCTACCTATGGTTTCTTCCTTGATCAGGAGGTTCTTATCTTTTACTGCTGGTTGGTTTGCCCCATGATGAGTTTGGCTGATCTTGATATGGTTGACCCATGGGTCTTTCTTAATGCTTGACTTGTTATGTCTGAATAGGTGAATAATTGATAGTGGTGAGGAATTGTGCCATTTCCTCTAACTTTCTTACCCAACTTCCCACCATCATTTTTTGTATGTATGGTGGCATATTTTGCTGGATGGCTCAGATAATTTGGGTTTCTGTAAATGGGAGTGTGGTCAATGACAAGAGATGTGCAACCTGTCTAACAAAAAATTGTGTTTGTTTGTTGATTTATTGACCCATACGCTTCTTTCAAAACTGTATGATATATGCCATCTTGGTGCTCTTCACTCCAAAAAGTTTTTAATAGGGCATAGCTTTCAAAATCCAGTGATATGTCTTCATAGCAATCTCACCATGATTTGGCATACCCCTGTAAATAATGGATTGCAAGGGCCACTTGATCTATTGCTGGCACTTGCTGGAATCTGAATAATTCCTATAAGCTCTCTATATGTATGCTTAGGTTTTCTCCTGCATCCCCTTTGAAGGCTTTCACTTGAATAAATTTTGTAAGCAGCATAGGTAAGTATGATACATGTTCCCTGAGCATAATGAGGCTTTATTTGCCATCTGTAATTTTTGGTGTTGATTGGAGCTTGTTTGATCTGATGTTCAGTCTCTCTTCCTCTATCTTTATCTTGACCTTTTTTTGTTCACATGTATTTGACTTCTCACTGGTTTCCACCATATTCTTCTTCATTTTGTAGATTTCCTCTCTGATTTCTCCTAACTGCTCATGTACCTCCATTTGGGTCTCTTGTAAGTCTTTTATGGCCCTGTCCTGTTTCTCCTTACATCTGTGTCCATCCTCTATCTTCTCTTTTATGTTGTCAGTAGCAATGTGGGGGTTGGCTTCTTGCTTCTTTATATGGTCTCTTGTCAATATTAGTTCTTCTATCATTTTATGGATGATATCCATGGATTCCTGTGTGTGGTCCTGCAGAAACCTTTCAAACTTAGTGTGAACCTCTTCATATTTATTTTTTGCACTCTACCCATACAGCTATTTTCTTTACTAAAGTGTCATTCATTTTATCCCACATTATCACCATCCAGTCTTTTGTCTGTTCACTCATAGCTTCTAATTTAGATTGAAATTTTCAAACCTATCTTCCATTTCTCCATTCTTTTGATAATTTTCAATACTAACATTTCTAGGTTCATGACTTGTCTGTTAATTTTCCCGGAATTATTAGCAAGTTCATTTTGAGGTTCTTGTCTGATATTAGCTGATTTTTCTACCTCCTTATCCTCATTTTTATCATCTTCAGAAATTATCTTGCCTGATCTCAGCATCATTCCTTGGAACATTATATTTTCTTCCTTACTATTCTCCATTTGGCTATCTGACTGTTTGTTTTTAAAAAATGATTATTATTGTTTTCTTGAATATAAATATTAGCTAATGATTTTTTCTTTTCTATTTTTATATGGAGTGATACACCTCTCCCCCCATTCTCAACAGTCTCCTCCTTATTCTAAACTCCTATTCCTATACCTAATTTATACCTATTTATTTTATTATTGCTACCCTACTTGATTTTTATTTTTGCATTATTAATTTCTAGCTCTAGCATTTTAAAAATACAAAATACATATATAATAACTATCATCTTATTATTACCCAACATTTTCTTGTCCTTTTGCTTCATCTTTTGTTTTGGTTGTGCTTCAGCACCTGAAACACCTTAACAATTTGTTTAGTAGACATGGCATTTATTGGACTAACATTAAAATTATCAGCAGTACACGTACATAAATTATCAGAGAAAAAAACTCTATATAACTTGTTAAGTCTTGAATCATTGTTTCCAAAATTTTCCTTTATTTTATTACTCTACCACCTATTGGAAAAAATTATATTAGTATTACTAACAGGCACCAGCCTAAGGGATGAGGTAATATTATCTGACCAGATGATATGCTTTTATTTGATTATATATATGGTTGTAAAGCCACAGCTTTATTACATAGTAAAAGTTAGAAACAAATAGTCATTATTATTTTGAGCATATATATATATATATATATATATATATATATATATATATATATATATATATATATATAACTACAACCATTAAATGTCTGTATTTTTAAATTATATAATAATAATTCAAACAAATGTCTTTAACACAGTATTCAAAATTAAATAATATATTCTTTACCAGAAGTACTTTCAATTGTTTCACTGACAATCTTTATCAACTGTTAATACAAACGTACAAAAAATAAAAACTTGCATTACCCATCATTCAATCTATTCAAATTTCCCACAATTCTGTTGTCTTTATATTAGCTGATTGTTTATTCATTAAACCACCTCTATTCTTAGATATCATCATTCCCTCTTTAATTTTACGTTTTTCACTACACCTTTCAATTTGAATAATTTTTATATCTCTATTATATATATATATATATATATATATATATATATATATATATATATATATATATATATATATATATATATATAGGTGTAAAAGTATTAAAAGGCTGCCACTACTTTCCTTCTTTCATCAGCCCAATAAAGTTATACACTTATATTTGAACATTATTTATTGAAAAAAAAATCTGCATATATAAAATACATTCATGATTATTTGGCAAAAACTTCTTTTTATATTATTATGAATGTAAAAGCATTTTAAAAGCTGCCACTAATTTCTCTCTTTCACGAACTCAAAAAAATTATACCTGTATATTTAAAAAAAATGCTATGCATATAAAACATTTATAATATCCTGGAGCACATATTTCTTTATATCTGCATGTGAAACTATTTTAAAAGCTTCCATTACTCTTTCTGTCATAAACTCGAAAATGATATACATATATATATATATATATATATATATATATATATATATATATATATATATATATATATAAACATTATTCATGGGAAAAAAGTCTTTTTTTATATATATGCTCACATTATTAGTGGAAATTTATATATATATGAAAAACAAAAAACACAAGTTAAAAACTTGCATACGCTTGTATTTATGACTATAGATGGCGTTATACCAAAAATACCTTCAAGCGTTTGTTTACATAAACGTCAGCGCAAGTATTTCAATATCTCTAATTTAATTTCCACCTTCATATCATGATTTCAAGCTATTTGCTATCATCAGTGAAGGACAGGATTAAGAAACTAGATCTAAAACACAAACTCTGAGCGTTTAAGAAACAGTTTCTATTCAGCTTGCAAGCGTGAATCTTTTAGACACATAATGTCTTCAAACTCAGCATCGCATGCCAGATAGCTACATGGGTCTGATATCAGCTCAGCATCACCACATAGTAGAAGTCTCTGCAATATATATCATTGCAAGAAAGACCTCAAAGGTACATTTATGAAAAACAAAAAACACAAGTTAAAAACTTGCATATGCTTGTATTTATGACTATAGATGGCGTTATACCAAAAACACCTTCAAGCGTTTGTTTACATAAACATCAGAGCGAGTATTTCAATATCTCTAACTTAATTTCCACCTTCATATCATGATTTCAAGCTATTTGCTATCGTCAGTGAAGGACAGGATTAAGAAACTAGATCTAAAACACAAACTCTGAGCGTTTAAGAAACAGTTTCTATTCAGCTTGCAAGCGTGAATCTTTTAGACACGTAATGTCTTCAAACTCAGCATCGCATGCCAGATAGCTACATGGGTCTGATATCAGTTCGGCATCACCACATAGTAGAAGTCTCTGCAATATATATCATTGCAAGAAAGACCTCAAAGGTACATTTATGAAAAACAAAAAACACAAGTTAAAAACTTGCATATGCTTGTATTTATGAAATCATGATATGAAGGTGGAAATTAAGTTAGAGATATTGAAACACTCGCTCTGATGTTTATGTAAACAAACGCTTGAAGGTGTTTTTGGTATAACGCCATCTATAGTCATAAATACAAGTGTATGCAAGTTTTTAACTTGTGTTTTTTGTTTTTCATAAATGTACCTTTGAGGACTTTCTTGCAATGATATATATTGCAGAGACTTCTACTATGTGGTGATGCTGAACTGATATCAGACCCATGTAGCTATCTAGCATGCGATGCTGAGTTTGAAGACATTACATGTCTAAAAGATTCACGCTAGCAAGCTGAATAGAAACTGTTTCTTAAACGCTCAGAGTTTGTGTTTTAGATCTAGTTTCTTAATCCTGTCCTTCACTGACGATAGCAAATAGCTTGAAATCATGATATGAAGGTGGAAATTAAGTTAGATATTGAAATACTCGCTCTGACGTTTATGTAAACAAACACTTGAAGGTGTTTTTGGTATAATGCCATCTATAGTTATATATATATATATATATATATATATATATATATATATATATATATATAGAGAGAGAGAGAGAGAGAGAGAGAGAGAGATCAATAGTGACTTGTAAAGAGTGTGTATAAAATTCAAAAATATCTGCACTGAGTGTACAAACCAAGGGGGAAAAATTACACATATATATTCAATATTATTATTAAGAAAAAAATACACTAAACTCAACCACTATCCCTCAGGTATGTGAGGATTTATTTGAAACACTATGTTGAAGCATCAAACCTGGGGGGGGGGAACCTTGAGTCCAATCATGCACAAGATACATAAGTCAGGAACACTCATGAGCTCTGCCCTATTTGCCTATTTTCCAGACCTACTACCTTATGAGCAACAATCCAAATGATATCAATCTAATTTTATCTATCTTGGCTGGCATCACAAAGCAGAGACACAAAAAGTCTCTAATCTAAATTTATACGATGGAATATTTAGCATGAAATACAGGTTGGACTCTGTTTTTGGAAAGGGAGAATCTGAAAGCTTATTGAAAGAATGTAGCTTTTAGTCACTAAAATTCGAACAGATTATTTAAAAGTAAAATAAACATTCCTGACACAATAAAACTTTCAAATGACTATATCTGTTTAAGTATTTATACATATATATGCACAATCCATGCAGTTATAATATATATAAATTTATGAATAATTCTATCATGAATTTATTAATAGAATTGATCAATTTAAACCTTAAACTAGTTAATTTTGACACACATTTATATATTAGTTTTTCTTTAAGAAAACTAGTGTGGATTGACCGTATCAAGCTCCATTGCATTGGAAGGTTAAGGTTAGTATTATGGTTTGAAGTGGGCTTATGGCTAGATGTCATGAATCTAGAATCAAACTCAGATCCAACTGTTTCATTTCTTTCTATTTCAATAAAAAACAATGAAAAAAATATTTTTACTTATATGTGATACATTTGCATAAGTGTACTCAACTAAGTGGTACATAAGTGTACTCAACTAAGTGGTAGACTCTGGGAAAACAGCATGAGCATAAATAATATCATCTGTACAGACCACAAAATTATACATGCTTAATATTATATAGCTTATAGTAAATAAGTCTGTTAATCATGTCTCATTTTTCTATGGTTGTGTCAGTCAGTCATCTGTATATGTATCTGAATCTTCATTTAATGGTTGTCCTATTGTTTCCCTCGATCAGGTGGTACATATGGTTTTAACTGTCTGGCATTGTAAACTCCCTGGAGTCCATTTTCCTTTAGCAAAAATGCATTGTCCTGGCAATCCTTTATTATTTCATATGGCCCACTGTATAGAAAAAAGATTTTTTTGAATTTTTTCTTGGGGGTATTACTAGTTCTTGGTGATCTTAACCAAACTTGATCCCTGACTTTAAAATAGTAATGTTGCACCCTACTTCTATTTATTCGACTCTGAGCCATCTGTGCTAGCCACTTTCTGGCCATATCTTGGTCAGTTATTGGAGTAATACATATTTCATCTTTTGGTAATAGTGAAGAACAAAATGGCCTGACGTGGCTGCCCACAGTGAAGATGTGTAGGTGCAAAACTTGTTGACTCACTCTTTGTATTATTAATGCAGTCAATTACAAATATGTATCGAACTTTATCCACCCACCTCCGATGATCTGTAGGTAAGCACACACAAAAAAGTTGACAAATTTCTTTCATAACTCTTTCACATGGATTGTACTGTGGGTTCTAATTGATATCAGATGATTTATCTTTTGTTTTTTTATCCAATTCTTCCACTCTTTTGAGGTGAATGCTGAGCCATGATCAGATAATATGGTCTCAGGCTTACCTACCTCAGAAAATTTCTTATTCTGAAGGACCCGGTTGGCATTTCATGAATTGCTGGTTTGAACTGGGTAAATTTGAACATAGTTCAAAAAAATATCATATGTGACAAGCAAGTATTGAAAAGTCCTAAATTTAGGTAGAGACCCATAGTGATCTATGGCGAGGATTTCATTTGGTCTTATGGCCATCACTAGTTTCATATCTCCTGCATACGATTTATTTGGGAATTTAGTGGCAGCACAGATGTCACATTGTCTAATAGTGGTGAGAATCTGATTGTACATTCCCAGCCGGTAGAACTGGTGACACCCTGCTGCTTCTGTCTTTCTTGGTCCATAATGCCCAATGACTTGATGAATATGTCTAAGTAAAGGTGGGCTCAGTCTATCTGGGACCATAGTTTTCCATGGTGCACTATAGTCCTTTGTTCTGGTCTGTAAAATGCCCTCCTTGACCTGAAAGTGAGTGCATCTGCTTTGTAGGTTCTGGTCCTTATTCTGGGTCTCAGATAATTCCAGTATAATGTGGTGATATTGTAGGCCCTACCAGTATGTGATATTTCTTAGTTCAGCCTCAGCGGGACTCAATATCATGGTGGCCATAATTTCTAGGGATTGATTGTTTATTTTTCAGTTCCGTATGCTCATTTGTACTGGATGATGACTTAAAATGTCAGCCACAACATTCTCTGGTCCCGGGCAATATTGGATCTTATACTGAAATTGTGGGAGGACCAAGCTTCATCTAATGAGTTGGTCATTGGTAAGAAAACTCTTATTAAAAATTGTAGACTTCAGTGGTCAGTTATGATGACTACTTCTGATCCTAGAATGAATTGCCAAAATTTCTGGCATGCCCATACTATGGCAAAAGTTTCTTGCTCGGTGGTGTTTAATGTATTTCTGCACTGTTTAAAGCATGACTACAAAGTTATATCACTTGATGTTCACCAGAATCACTCTTCTGAAACAAGACAGCTCCTAGCTCTTGCTTGCTGCTGTCAGTTTGTGTGTAAAAGGTCCTGTTAAAGTCAGGATGGTGCAGCATAACTGCCCATATGAAGTTTTCTTTTATGTTCAGTATGGGGTCCATTCCCACTTCTGGTTTTTTTTGATGAGGTCTATAAGATTCCTAGTTTCCTGGGCACTGTTTGGATAGAACTTGTGATAAAAGTTGCAAAGCCCAAGGAATGATCGGATCTGTTTCCGAGTAGTCAGGGTAGGAAACTTCTCTATGGCCACAACTTTATCTGAATGTACCTTGATGCCATGTTTGTTAGTGACAAGACCAAGGAAAGTTATCTCCCCAATAGCAAAACAGCTTTTCTCCAAGTTCACTGTGATGTTCTTCATTCTGCATTCACCCAGGAACCTTTCCAAATGTTGTAAATGTTCCTTCACATCTTCTAAGATGATTACTATGTCGTCAACATAGCATACCATCTGTTTTTGTACCTCTTCAGAAAGGACCTGCCTCAAACAGCACATAAGGCCTGCTCCACTATTAATAAGTCCAAAAGGAACCCTTTTAAAAATGTGTGTGTATCCACTATACCAAAATGCAGTGTATTTCCGGTCCCTTGGATCAAGATTCAATTACCAGTAACTGGCAGTTAAATCTAACATTGAAAATACTGTCTTTCCAGCTAATTGTACAAGTACATATTGGATAGGAGGGGGAGCATCTCTTTATGGTATAGTGATGCTGTTTAACCTCTGGGCACCCAAGCATAGCCACAAGTTTCCATTTTTCTTTTTGATGACAACCAATGGGTTATTATATGGAGAAAGGCTGTGCTCGACGATATTCCATTCAATCATTTGTTGTATTGGTTCTTCTTCATATTTATAATGAAATGGTATTGGGTACATTTTGGATTGGATGTAGGTCTCTTTTTTCACTCTGATTCAGTAAGGGTACCCTGTAATCTTGGCTGGCATCGGAGAGAAAATTGCGGCATATTTCTTAAAAATTTCCCACATTTGTTCGGTATCATCCGGTTCAGTAATAATGGATTCTTCAACCTTTTTGTTGATCATTGAGAGATCAACCGGCTGGAGCAGGCAACTTTTGTGGTTGCCTTCCCTGTGGAGCAATGTTTTAAAATTAATGGTTTTATTTTCAAATGAGCATCTACCTTTAAGGTAGTCGATAATGCCATGGTTTTGAATCAAAAAGTCAAAGCCCAATACTATATCATATATGAGCACTGTCATAATAAGAAAGGTATACCCTACTAGCCTTTTGTTGATCTCAACATCCAACCATACTTGATGGTTTTCACTTGACAACTTTTCCCCATTAGCCAAGATCATTTGGATCAGGTGGGTTGGGAGTTGCATTATCTCACATCTCCTTTTTAAGTTTCCGACCCATGCTGCAGATACAATGGATGCTTGACTTCCCGAATCAATCAAAGCTGACACTCTGCTCTCCTTCACATTTATTTCAATAATAGGACACAAATGAGTTATCTGATGTCACTCATTATCTTTCTCAGAGATTAAATAAGACATTTGGAGCTGGAGTATCTTTTCTGTAACTTGGGCCTGGTGATCTAAAATATTTATCTACTGTTTCTAAGAAGTCCATCATTTCGTGGATAGTACCAACTTAACTACCAATCATAAGTTCCCGAACTTCTTGCAGCATTTTGTGTCCTATCATACAAACAATTCAAGTCTCTGGAAAGTTAAAACTGGACAATGAGCAAAATTTGGTTGACTGTTGTAAAAAAAACTGGTCATAGATTTTTCACTTACTGAAAAATGCTCATTAATAAGGTAATGTAACAAGCTTTCTCACCTCTCTTCACTCCAGAATGTTTTCAGCAGCTTGTGATAATATTCTTCAAAGGTGTCCTGCTTCTTCTCTAGCACACCCCACCAGTCTTTGGGCACGGCTTTCAAATGGTGTCGAGCAATTGATATTTGTTGCACATTATCCAGAGTTTCTATTGTAAAAGCATCGACTAAACTGTTTATATGTTGCTGAGGATCTTTCCAGCATTCACCGTAAAAATCTATGATTTGAATCAAAAACTATTGAGAGGTCAATGAATTTTCCGGTGGCTTTTTCATTCTTGTTTGTATAAAACAAAGATGTATTATGCTCTTCAAAATAATAGGTAACACAGATTATCATAACTCATCATAACTTATTTTGGCATGGCACTATCACTATCATCAGTCAGTCCTCTATCTATTTGTGCTCTTCTTCCATTTTGAAAATAAATAAATTAATATGAATTACAAAGTTATGGCACCGTTTCTCTGTATACTTAAATAATGACTTTTTTAATACATTTAGTTAGGTTTCTGACTACTGTTCCCATTGTTCCTATCTTTATTAGCTGCTGCATATTATTTCCCCAATCTAGCTAGTATGCCTTTTTTAGTTTAGTTTTAGTTCACCTACATTTTCTTGGTTAGCTCTTTCTGTTAAATCTTTGAGTGAGACACATATTTTATTTAAAAATTATTAAATATAAGGAAAAAAAAACATTACTCACTTTCCCTCTGTTCAACTGTTCTCCCATGTCTGAAAAAAACACTATACAAATAATTAGTGTTATACAAATATTAATATATTTTAGCAGGTAGTACAAGTAATTCTCTGTATTGGACACATTTGGTTTTTATTATTTAAACAACTGACCCACTACTGTGCTGACAATCAAATTTGCTGACAAATTTATTTATATGGGTGCCAATCAGCAAAATGAAATCAATAGGGCATGTGAAGTAACCCACTGACCCCCAAACCACATATGATTGACCAAACCACATATGATTGATGTAATTTTTGATAAAACAATTTAATTGATGATTATTTATTATTTATTAACAAATGATGCATTCCTGACCTGAGTTCAACCATTTAACTTTTTACTAAGCCTGAGGCTTTCACTCAAAAAGAAAATGTCAAAATTAATATTAAACAAGAACTTTTATTTGATGATATCATTTTTAATCTTGCTAGCATAAGAGCATGTAAACTATTGAAGCATTTTGCCAACTGCATCTGGCTGGTTGCTGTTACACAAAAGGTCTTCACCTGCTTTGAGATTACTCTAGAAATTATTGTCATTTAAGTGTATTGCCACATTGCATCGGACCGCTTGACATATAATTTCCAGTTTGAAGGTCTTCCCCTGCTTTGAGGCTACTATGAATACGGAGCGAACATTTAATATATGTGCTAGCAAGCAATACTTTAAAACTTTTAACATGATATTGATATTGGATATTTTTAATCTAATGATTGAGATGAATACTAATCAATTTTGACATGGAAAAAATATTTCATCTAATTTTACCCCTTGCTTTAATCTATAGACTCTTACTACTTTTCTAACAATAATTTTCCTACTGACATGAACACGTATAAACAAACGTATAATACATATATACTGAGATACATATAACTAATATATATATATATATATATATATATATATTATTATTATTATTATTATTATTAGTTTTTTTCTTTAAATAATTATTTTGACTAACAGTACTATTACGAAGTTTAACAAACAAATTCTATTACTGACTGAGCATTTAAGTAATCTTTAAAAACATTTAAGTATAAGAAATTAAAAGAAACTGACATTTTAATTCATTAAATCATTTCAGTTATGCGTTATAAATCGCATAACTTTTCTCTTAAATATATATAACACTCTTTAAAATATCACTCTCTACAGAAACATTTAATTTATCGGGATCTCAATGAAAAGTTAAAATTATAATTACTATTTACAGGGGGGGGTTATTAAATTGAAGCCCCAATGATTGGGCAGCCAAAAACATAACCATGTACCGGTTGAAAAACCTCCACCACCTAAACTGCCAGTCGGATCCAAATTCAGCCGAACCAAACTGAATTTACACCCAACTCACCAGCTCAAATCAATGGATGATCTAAATTGATGGCACAGTGCCATGCACCAAGAAACTAGCTCAATGATTGGTGATGATTAGAGATCTTTGAAATGACACTAATATCAAATAATAAACTAACTAAAGATAATTTTAAGTCAAATCATAAGTATATGTTCGGGTTGCCAACACAGACAGTAAGCATAAACATTAAAATAATTATTGAATAAAAAAATTAAGAAACCAAGTGTGTTTATAAAATATTTTATTAATAATAGTAATAGTTTTGTTCAATTTTTAAATGATAACTATATTGATTACCTCTAGTCCTTAAACAGAATTTATAATTATAATAAGAATGGCAGTTCCTATTATATGCCAACAAGTATTATGCAATATTATGGAAGTCTATATGTCTATGCCCCCAACAAAAAAATAAAGGCAGACAAAGGTATTCAGTGGTGATGGAAATTATTATTCTAATTTTATATGGAAGAATGTGAGATTTATTTTCACAGTGGCAAATCCAAGATACGTATTTAGGGTATAACTTTAACCTTTATTAGAAAACTTATTTAATTTGAGATAACTAAGATAACTAAGAATTTGTTTGACTTTAATTGAAATCACTTCATCATGAATCACGAGCATCAGAGTGGGCTTTACTGGAACAAAAAGGTAACAGTGCTGATGAATTATGAGCTATAAATTGAACAGGAAATATTATAGCTTGTTGGTGATTTAAGTAATATGGCAACAAATATTTTATAAGTCTTACTGCCCTTTAAGGAGATGCAAAACACAGGGAAAAATAGTCCGAGTCATAGTTATGAACCTTTGGTGTTCCAAAATAGAATATAAGTGGGAAAGGAAGTGCTTTCTTGCTCTATAATTCCAATAATAGTAATCTCATTAATGACAAGCCTACAGAGCAGAAGATTGCCCTATGCCAGAAGCGTTCGATGATGATGACTTGCTAGTCATTGTTATAATAGTAAAACCCAATTTATTATAGAATGCTCTACATGATGATTTGATCAAATTAATTAAAGTCAAATGAGCTTTTAACTAAAATTATTTTAAAGCAGTTATGAAATTATATTAATTATGCCCCAAACACCATGCCCTTTCTGAATATCAATATATAGTAAACAACAATTTGGATTAAAATTTATTCATTGATTCCTTTATCAACCCCTTTGCAAAAATATTTTAAGATTATAAGTATAAATAGATAAGCATTTGTAATACTGTTAAAAGAGCTGGGGACATAGGTTAGGAATAAAGCTAATAATTTATTATTAGCCAATTATAAAAATAGCAAACATTGAATAAATTTTTTCGACTTGATGATTTATAGAATGGTATAAATTTAGTTCTAGTGAGCGGAAATTACAACATACTTAATATTTTATTACCCATATAAGGCAAATGAAACAGGGGGGGTCATCAAGTCAAAGAATTATTGGCATATAAAACAAACAAATGACATAAATAAATTACTCAATAAATATATATATATAACAATAAATGAACCACCATCATAAAAATGAAAGTTAAATCTAAGGACTAGAGATTTAGAATTACAGCATAATTTAAAATAGCAGAAATAGAAGCAATTTTTAGATAGTTGATTACATTAAAGAATGAGAAGAGCTCTTACAGGGAGTGTAAAGTAAAGTTTGAAAACTGGCCAGAAAATTATGGTTTATTATGGAATTATATTACAAATTTCTTCCTGGGCTGGTTACTTAGTTTGCACATCCAGGTTGGTGGAACGTAGGTGCACATTTGATAAATTACTTGGACAACATTTTGATTGATCTTTTCATGATTTTTAGGCAGCACGATTGGTCTGGAAAGCATTTAGCAGCTTCATCGAAGATTTTCAGGGGACTTCAGGAACTGTAGTCAGATTCCTGAAGTTTAGCCCCTCACCATGATAGAAACACTATTTAATTTCATAATTTAAAAAAGCACAGAGCTCAATGGTACTTCTCTAAACAAAAATGGCTTCTTTCTCTCCAAACTTTTCTGGGCTATTTATACTGTCCTCTGATGCTTTCAGGCTAGTGCTTCTTTCATTATCAATGTTACAAAATTTTCTAGTTGTTTTTAGATACATTCCTTCGATAAGTCTTTCAAACTCATTATCTTGAATTCATTTCCCAATTAGAAAATGAATTTTTAAAATCAGAAAAATGATTTTAATTAAGAAATCCTTACATTTTAAATAATTATCTTTTTTTTGTAATTAATAAAATTTTACCCATTGTTTTTAGAAAAGGAAATTCTGAAAGCTTATCGAAAGAATGTAGCTTTTAGTCACTAAAATTCGAACAGATTATTTAAAAGTAAAATAAACATTTCCAACGCAATGAAACCTTAGAACGACTATATCTGTTTAAATATATATACATATGTACACACAATCCAACAGTTATAATATATATATATATATTGTACCCTCCTCCCCCGTCGCCTCTCTCACGCGTCCACTCCAAACTAACCTATAACAATGTTTAAAATACATTCCCGGGTTCTCTCTAGCTCAGTCTTAACAAAATCAATGAAATTAATTTATTAAAAATGATTATTACTAGCTCTAAAACTTTAAAATATAAATACAGTTATATTATTAAAAATTTATTATTTTCATGAGACATGGAGCGACGACACGGGGAGCGAGACAGACTACATTGAGATATATCCACATGATACTATCCCAATGGCATAAGAACACTATACTAAATAATCAACTTATGGTATTCTTATGACTTTCCAAGCTCTTTTCATTACGATTAAGATAATAATCATATCTTATTATTCTTTGTAATAATAATCTAGCTCAATTAAATAATTTAAGTAAATAAATGAAATAAAATCAAATCAAATAAATCTCAGGTTCATAAATTGCATTTAAACTGATTTAAATTACGGTAGTAAACTATGAGAAGGGAATTTTATGTCATAAATTCACTACGTAACAACTAACAATAATAAATAAGAATAATGATAATAATAGTATAATGTAATCCTATTTCTTCTTAAATGAAATAAATAAATAAATATTACGTTCGTGGTAGTATTTAATAATCTGACAATCAAAATACGTGTTGTAATATTAGCATATAATTTATTTTAATATTGTGGCAACCAACTTATGACCAATAAACGATATAATTATAATCCTTTAATTTTATCATACAAATAAATTTTCAAAAATTATTATAACACTTTTATGTTTATCTACTTTGTGCAAAATTATATGTCTGTTGCAATTATAAATGTGTATTGCGATATCATGCATTCTATGTGGAGAAATAATAACTAAGACACGAAGCTTACAAATAAATTTACAACATAGTTTATTAATAATTATACAAATAACAATATTTACATTATGTACATCGGATATCCCTACTTTCCTGTTACAAAATTACTTTACTAGTTTATCTCTTAACATTAAATTTCTACTTATTTTATTTTTAACTCTTATACAGTATTATTATTATTAGATATCTGATTTTAGTTTAGCTTGTTACAAAAATGTATCTATCAATAATTATCATTAATACTTTATATCTCTATTAATTTTAAAATTATATTTTTACAAAAATTTTTACCTTCGTAGTAAAAATTATACAAAATCATAAAATTCTATTTTATATTATTATTCGTATGGAATCCTAAAGATTCAAACCCTTCTTGAAATTTTGATGTTTCCGTTTTATTATTGACTATACAATAATTATTAATCAAATACTTATCCAAGCCTTTGCTTCGTATGGTAATTACAATCATTAACACACCATGCACAAATACATATATCTGTTACACATTATTGAATCATTTTTCAACCAACATGCAATCTCTATTTTTAAATATCATATAAAATATTAAAATTTTATTATTACTTTAAAAACTTTGTTTAGATTTTTCCTTTAAAATCTTATATTCATTTCAGAATTACTTTTTAAAACTATATCATATGATTCTTCATCTCTTTATGACATTTATACTTTCACTTTTAAAATAACAATTCTAACTCATTCTAGTAAATAAACTATTCTTACATAACGACAACCTAGCCTCATTTCTATTTTATGTATCATTTCTATAAAAATATCTTTCTGACGATGTATATTCATGAAACAAGGATAGCGAAAATAGATGCACAGGATCAAAACAACTAGAATATTATCCGTCATAAAACTTGACAATGATGGCACAGTGAATTTAAAGAACACCATAGAGGAGTGACCTTTATCTGTCTATCCACCTCTACTATAGGAGTGATGCTAAAGCTATTCCTTCAGCTTTATAAAACATCAAAAAGTTTCAAAAATACGTAAAAACACTGTCCAAAATATATGTGTTCAGTGATAGGACTTAGTTAGCTATACTGAGATCACACAAAATACTATGATCCAAATATTTGATTTTTCTTATTTCTTGGCAAAAAACATCATCTTGGTTTCCTCTACACCAGTACTACCAAGTCACTATCCGATTTTATTTCTCTAGATTTATCTATGCAGTACATCGACAAATTTCTGTCTACATTTCTAACAATAATAAAATTCATTTTTAGTTCAAACTATACAGCTATTCTTAAGAAAATCTTTTACTACTTATCTCGTATATTTATAATATACCAACTATTTTAAAATTATCTGAAGATTTTGCAACATAAAAGTTCAAAAGAATCACATAATTATTATGATACTTATTATTAATTATATTTTTAAAACAACTTATTGCATGCACATTTAAAATTACTACTATCTCAAATATATGTTTTAATGTTGGATAAAATGTGTACTTATAATTTAAAAACTTTCATACATCATTCTTCATTAATAGATGACCTAAAAAAAAATACATTATGCATTATCAATAATATCACAATTACCAAAACGATCTCTATCTTCTTGATCGTATTCTGAAGGCTTCACCATTCCATTACTTCTTGTAGATATTTAAAACTTCCATACATACATTTTATTTTTATAATAATATTTCTATCATTCTATTAAGCTATTATATTTAAAATCTCATTATTCTTAAATTCATGTTTATATGTTTCCCTAAGCTAATATAGAATTTTTATATTTTAAATACAATCAAATAAAAATATTAAATTATATTTACGATACTGCTTTGTCGAACTTGCTTGAAAATTGTTCATCGTAAAGCTAAAAAAAAAAAATATATACTTTATTTTTTCTTCAGTCACTTAATGTTCTATTAAAAAAATAACTCTGTTTAATAATCTTCATCGACGATGATCCTTAGTTTTCTCAATATTTTATACACTTATTAATTCTTGATATCTCCTTTAACATAGTCTGCTAGCTTTTTCCCGCGCGTCTGGTTTCCCCCGATGCATCTTGTAGATATTTTATTTTAAATCTTCAATAAATTTCTATTTCCATGGATCCATTTTTATTTAGTCATTTAATTTTATATTTCTTTGATCAAACATTTTTTTCATTAAATTCTTTGTAATATTTTCTCATTTCTCTTATATAAAGTTTTTTCGGCTCCTTTCAATAAAATACTTATAGCACTTTTATATTAGTCTTTAACTTTTTCTTTACTTTAACATTCTGGAACTATAGTTTTAATAATGTTTCCCTTTTAAAATAAACACTTTTCTTCATTATTATTTTTCTTGGTACTAGAACGCATATTAAAATTTTGTTCATAGAGAAGTATAACTTAGTTTTAAGATAGCTCTGTAAATTTATCGTCATAAATTGTTCTTGACGACCAGCAGCTTCTTTTTCAGATTTTCACATATCGTCCCAATTGTATTCCTTTCAGTTATAAGATTAAGTTTCAGGTTGAGCACAACTAAAGTGGCATTAAGATGATTTCCAATTATTTTTCTTTCAGCAATCACTTTAAATATTTTTTCTTGTACTTCCATGTTACTGTAGGCTTTCTGGTTAAATTTGAATAAAATTTCCTGGTAAGATAAACTTAAAATTAGCAATCCATATCTCTGTAGTCAAAAATATATTATATGTTACAGAATAACTTTTAGAATAAATCCGAAATTATAAATTTATATTACTGTTCAGCTACGATGTTACCAGCTATAAAATTTTGTTACTTTCTCTTTCACTTACACATTACTTCTCCCGCTCTGTATAATTCTTAGATTTTTGTCTGTTAATTTTACATCCTTTGATTGGTTAATATTTATTTTAGCGCGAACAATTTATTCATTTTATTTTGATAACAGAATGGATGTTTTAAAATTAAGAATTGATGACGTAATGTCTGGAATATTTATACCAATATTTTTAAATTCAATTATAGTTTTATATAAAAAAATCATCTAAGTTTTAAAATAATTATTAAAACAATATTTAATATTTTTAACTTTCACTTTAAAGATCGATGGCAATTATATCTAGTTTTAAATTCACACAGTTTATTATTATTTTAACAAGAGTGTGTGTGAAGGCATATAATATACGGTCACGTGTCTACTAACTTTATAAAAATGATTTTTTATTTACGTCTTGGTTTAAATTACCAAAACTGATATATTTTATAAAAAATTTAGAAAATAATTTTAAAATGTAGAACTAAATATAATTCTCACCATCCCACAGTTTATTAATAAATTATACTCTATTAAATTTGATTATTAAATATAATTATACACTACATATAGTATTTATTTAATTTATTAGTTTTAAAATATTATATTCAAATTATTAATCTACTTTTAACTATCTATAGCTGTATTATTTTATATGGCCAGCTTTCACAACCATAAGCAATGATATGATTAAGCTTTATTTAACTGTTTTCTTTTAAAATAATTTATTACACTGTTACCTACCAGGTATTTTTAGCTTTAAATTGTACTATAAAATCTCATTCTCTTATTATTATTTATATATCTTACAAATATAACTTAAAATTTAAAATTTTTTAATAATTGACCTTTCTACCCTACCTATGACCTACAGACAAGGGCACATAACTTCCCCCTTCGAATAAAAAATTTTAAATTAAATATCCAGTTTAATACCTACTTTATTCATTAATACTCTTCATTTACTTATCTGCTACAACCAAATTCTATCTTATACTACTTAATACAATAAATACACTGTTTGTTATACAATTCTATATAGCATCTTGACATTAAATTCATATTTTGAATTCTTAATACTTATAAAATTTTTTCTACACTTCTGATGGGTATGGGATTAGACTTCGGGCGTTATATGTCCCTTTTTCACCATCTGGTGTAGATAGGACAAACGCATTTTCTCCCACTTTTCTCAAAATCTTGTATGGACCTTCATACAATTCTAGAAACTTTCTAAATTGGTTTCTTTGTAGGTTGCTAACATGGGGTGTTCTAACAAGAACTAGATCATCAATTTTGAACGGATGTGGTCTATTATGGGCTTGCTTTATTCTTTTAGCACCCATAACATGCAGCTTTACTTTGGCTTGATTTAAGTCCTGATTTCTATCTATTGGCTCTCTTATTAAAGGTATAGGTGTTTGAATTAATAACTTCTCATGCTTGCCATAGTGTAGATGGAATGGTGTAAAGCCTGTGGATTCATTACAAGTACTATTTATATACTTGACAACCTCAGGGAGTTTATGGACCCACTGTTTATGGTCTTCAGCTACATAAACCCTGAATAATCTGCCGAGCTCCCGCATGACACGTTCGCAAGGATTAGACTGCGGATTTCTAATGGAGCTCATAACATGTCTGAGGTGTTGAGTTCGAACCCACTCATTCCATCTACTAGATATAAAGGCAGTTGCATGATCAGTTAGAATTATTTCTGGCTTTCCAACTAATGGAAACTGATTTTCAAGCATATATTTAATTACATAGTGAGCGCTAGTTTTAGGTACTGGGTAAGCTGAGACTAACTTACTAAAAACATCATACGCAACAAGTATAAACTTTTGGCGATTGAAGGGTGGCAACGGCCCATAAAAATCGATCGCCAATAATTTATTAGGACGATCTGGAATAATGGGTTGCATGATTCCCACGTAAGATTTACTACAGTGTTTAGTTTTTATACATATTTTGCACGTTTTAATCTTTTTAATTACGCGCTTGTACATTTTATTCCAAAAAAATATCGATTTTAACACATACATAATTTTTGGTGCTCCATAGTGCCCATAGCTACTATGAACATACATAATTAGTTTATCTATCATGGAGTTAGGGACTACTATCCTCCATGATTCTCCCTGATTATAATTTATATTGTACATAAGCAAATTTTGATATATTTTATATTTATTAAAAATCATTTTAATGCGTTTATTTTTACTATTTATATTATCATGATTATTTAAGATAGTCATGATCCTATTTAATCTAATATCCTGACCCTGAATCATAGTGAGATTTTTATAATCATCAGCTATGGATTCATTCCTAACCAAATCTACGTTACTGATAATAATGTTTTGATTATCAGGATTTTGTGACATTAAACAGATAGGGTGGCGGCTAAGAATATCAGCAGGGATATTCTGTCTCCCTTCAATATAAAGTACTTTATAATTGAATTGTTGGAGATACAAGCTCCACCTAATTAGTCTCTCATTACTGAGGTAGCTTTTAGTTAAAAACTCTAAGCTTCTATGGTCGGTCAACACAATTACAGTAGAACCTAATAAAAACTGTCTTAATTTCTGGAAAGCCCAAACAATAGCTAGGGTTTCCTTTTCAGTAATAGTGTAGTTCAACTCAGCACCTCTCAGATGTCGGCTCAAGAAGTACAATACATGAGGTACCTGATCCTCATCGAGTTGAAATAACACTACACCCAGACCATAGTAACTACTATCTGTTTGCACATAAAATGTTTTACTAAAGTCAGGATAACTTAAAATTACGCATTTTAGAAATTTATCTTTAATTAAATTAAATTCACGGTCATGATCAGGGGTCCACCTCCACCTCTCAATCTTTTTTAGCAATTTAGACAAATGTATGGTGTCCTCAGCAAAATTTTTATAGAAGCGGTTGTAATAATTACATAACCCGAAAAAAGATTTCAACTGTTTTACCGTTTTTGGGGTGGGGAAGCGCTGAATAGCTGCTATCTTTTCTGGATGGGGCTGGATGCCATGTTCACTTATTAAGTGTCCCAGAAAAGTAATTTCTTTCGCTGCTATTGAGCACTTCTCCAAATTAATTTTGACATTTTTTGCAGTGCATTCACTAAAAAACAATTTTAAATGTTGGAGATGCTCTTCCAAACTGTCAGAAGCAATGACGATGTCGTCCACATACATGACAATTTTTTCCTTTAATTGCTTTGAAAAAATCATGTCCAGACATCTGATTAAGCCAGCACCGCTATTAATGAGACCAAAAGGCATCCGTCTGAAAACATACGACTGGCCTTGAAAACGAAATGCTGTATATTGCTGATCATTCTCATGTAACGGTATTTGCCAATAACTAGCTGTTAAATCAAATGTAGAGAAAATTGACCTCTTATGAAACTTAGTTAGGAGCTCATGTACAGGTGGAGGAATGTCACGCTCTGGTACAGTTATAGAATTCAACATGCGAGCATCCAAACATACCCTAATATGGCCATCCTTCTTCTTAACAATAACCAATGGGTTTACGTAAGGAGAAGGGCACTTTTTGATTATATCCCACTCTAGCATCATGTCTATTTGACTCTGTACCTCATCCTGATATTGATATGGGATCGGGTACATCTTTTGATGGAAAGGATCATTACACTTCAACTTAATACGATGAGTATATCCCTCTATTATGCCAGGGATTTTAGAAAAAATGCTTTTAAAGCTATACATTAATTGATATAATTTTTCATTTAATTTTGAATCGACTGCATAAAGATGTTCAATTTTTGCTTTTATGCTAGCATCAATTAATGTATTATGGATGCATAGTAATTGATTGGAAAGGTTATGCACACCATATTCAAAACTAAGCCTTTCCTTCTTACAAGTAAAAATTTTGTTATAAAAATCTATTTGACAATCATTCAAAATCATGAAGTCAGCACCTATTATGGCTTCATGTATCAATCCAGGCATAATAAGAAAAACATGCCCAAACTCTGTATTATTAATTTTGAAGGTAATCCAAACTTGTTTATTTGTTAACTTAGTTCTCTTTCCATTTGCTAGAGTCACATGTATTGGTTTTACTGGCAGTGAAGGTATATCACCTTCTATGCATACCAGATTTTTATAAGTTGACTCCGATAATATGGAAGCTTGGCTTCCAGAGTCAATCAATGCTTCAACTTTTATATTTTTAATGTTTAAAATTACAACCGGACATTGATACGCAATAGGCGGTTCACCTATTGTAAATGGTTCTAAAAAATCAATGTCTACATCCAAAGTATTTAGCATCCACACCTGATCGTTCCCCATTTTGTTAGCAACTGGTCCTTGCAAAGAGGAACTATTCCACAAAGACCTCTTTAGTTTAACTTTTTCTCACTAGTTTTTACATTAGGTTTCTTTAAAATAGTGGTGATACCACTAGTAGAGGGTTGGCTATTTTGCAACTCTACCCTACTTCTATTTTTATCAAACCTAACCACTTTCTTAGCATACGGATATACCCTATTTCTTTCACCAGAATTATACCTTCTTTTAAATCCTATCTGATGCCTTTGATTATTATAGTTAACATTAATATTAGACAATGGATAGTTATTCCTGTCTCTATTAGTTTTAAACCTATTATCTATAGATGTCTCAGCATTTTCTAATGCATCTAATACTTCTGACACCTCTTCTATAGAATAACGGTCCGCTGCAATTAACAGTTGCTCCACATTTCTGGGCAAATTATGACGTATTATCCTTACTATCTGTCCCTCAGATAATGGACATGCTGTTAGTGTTTTTAAACGAATAGCCTGACTCCTGAAGAAACTAGTATAGCTACCTTTATTCGGTTGATATTTTTCCTGAGTTATCTGGAATCTGATGCTGTCCTGTTTGTCAGCGTTCCAGAAACTACATGTTATTAAACATTTGAAGTCACCATATGTATTTGGCTTTTCGAAAAGTGAATGCCACCAATCTTTGGCAGTACCACCTAAGTGATTACTACAGATGGCCAACTTCTCTCTTTCTGTTAAAGCACATATTGAAAATAGTTCATCTAAACTATTTAGAAATTCATATGGATTTTCAGTATGGTCACCTCTAAATGGTTTTATCCGCATAAAGCGTAATGCCATAGAGTTATTTGTTCCTCCCTCACAATTAGTATTTCCTTTAATTATTCGGCTATCTATTTCTTTATCATTATTAGATTCTGGTTGGCTATCCTCCTCTTTTCTTAAATATTCTATTTTATCTCTGGGAAAGGGGCTTTTAAATTCGTCATCTTTACTATGTGATACGTTTATTTTACCTAATACCAATGTTTGATTGCTAAGGGATTTTATCTCTTCTATGTGTTCGTATACCTGTTGAAATTTTCCTTCCAAATTTACTTGTCCAATTACTTGATCTAGGTACATCTTTTGTTCTTGTCTAAATCTATCTAAGTTTTGGTCTATAGCTTCTTTATACTCATTGCTATTTTTCTCTACTTGCATTACTTGTTCCTTTACGTCTTTTTGGAAGCGCTTTAAATTTTCACCTATTTTGGACCTGTACTTCTGATCATCTTCCTTTCTAATATTAAAATCTTCTAATTTTCCCATTAAACCTTCTTCTATTTCTTCCTTTATATCTTTCCTATTTTGTACTGCTAAGTCATTAAATTTATCCACTAACTCTCTCTCCATTTCATCTTTCATCCTTATTTTACTCTGCATTATTTCTTCCTTTATTTCATATATTTCATTCTTAATATCCAATTGATTATTGTCAAACTCCTGTTTTAACTGGCTATTATTGGTCTGACATTGAATAATAGAATCCTCTATTTGTTTGTTTATACCTTTTATAGTAATTTCAGAAAATTCTATAAACTTAGTCTTGAGCAATTCTTGGTTATTACAGTCTATTTGCTCTATCTCATCTCTTAAAGAACTAATAACCTTTTCATTATTGTCTAATCTTGATTCCAAGCCATTAAATTTATTATGTGTTTCCTCCTTAAAGTCTTCCATAGTTTTACACGTATCATTGAGTTTTGTATTCATACTGTCAATACATGCTTTGATCTCATTACTATTTTTACTCATAGTTTCATTGAGATATTCAAATTTTATGTTCATCTCTTCTTTATTTTTATTTATATTCTCTTTAATCTCTTCTTTGATCTCTTCTCTATTTCTGCTTATATTCTCTTTAATCTCTTCTTTGATCTCTTCTCTATTTCTGCTTATATTCTCTTTAATCTCTTCTTTGATCTCTTCTCTATTTCTGCTTATATTCTCATTAATCTCTTCTCTATTTCTGCTTATATTCTCATTAATCTCTTCTCTATTTCTGCTTATATTCTCATTAATCTCTTCTCTATTTCTTCTATTATCTTCTTTGAGAGATTCAAATTTTCTATTACTTTCTTGAATCTCTTTCAGCATCAGTGCTATTTGAGACATTAAGAAGTGATCTACATCCCTTTTATGTGAGACTACCTCTTCTTCCTCTATTTTTAATTCCCTAATCTTTTCTTCTCCTATTATTTCTTCCTCTGCAATTTGTACAATATCTGTAACTGCTTCTATATTCATGGTCTCTTCTACTTCTCTTTCCTCCTCACAACTACTATCCACAATGAACTCAGATATTTTATCTACGGAACTGTTATCCTGATTATCCATTTTTCTTTATAATACTTTTCCTCAAAATTTATATTGCAATAATATTTTATTATTAACTTTTCATAAAATAGTTCTCTTACCAGTTCTTTTATCTCCTCTAACCATCACCCACAATAAATATAGACAATACCTTCTACATCCCCTATACTATCTAACTAATTATAACAATAACAATTAAAATTATACGTGTCACAACGTTATTTCCCACATGCATGATTCACAAATACTTTGCACAAACTAAAACACTTTCAAATATATTTTTCAATAATACTTCAATAATTGACATGGTCATATTAAATATCAATGATCGTTAGCCACATATGCATATTTTAAAATTTTGTTTGTCAATTGATCCACAACAGTATAGTGCGTTTTTAAACAATCAGATTATCTACCACATAAAATTAAAATTATTTTAATAATAAATATTATTTCTATATTCAAATATGAAATTATCTACTTTTGTACAATGTCTGTTGACAATCTCCGATTTACATGAACAAATTCAAATACCAAATTATATAATTCCACTACACATCGTGCAGTCTCATTGGAAAAGCAACATTTAACTTTGTTAGTTGAATCTAACCTATCGATTGTAGTTCCAACTACATATCGTGCAACACGTTGGGCGAGCACAATCTGTACCCTCCTCCCCCGTCGCCTCTCTCACGCGTCCACTCCAAAATAATCTATAATAATGTTTAAAATATATTCCCGGGTTCTCTCTAGCTCAGTCTTAACAAAATCAATGAAATTAATTTATTAAAAATGATTACTACTAGCTCTAAACTTTAAAATATAAATACAGTTATATTATTAAAAATTTATTATTTTCATGAGACATGGAGCGACGACACGGGGAGCGAGACAGACTACATTGAGATATATCCACATGATACTATCCCAATGGCATAAGAACACTATACTAAATAATCAACTTATGGTATTCTTATGACTTTCCAAGCTCTTTTCATTACGATTAAGATAATAATCATATCTTATTATTCTTTGTAATAATAATCTAGCTCAATTAAATAATTTAAGTAAATAAATGAAATAAAATCAAATCAAATAAATCTCAGGTTCATAAATTGCATTTAAACTGATTTAAATTACGGTAGTAAACTATGAGAAGGGAATTTTATGTCATAAATTCACTACGTAACAACTAACAATAATAAATAAGAATAATGATAATAATAGTATAATGTAATCCTATTTCTTCTTAAATGAAATAAATAAATAAATATTACGTTCGTGGTAGTATTTAATAATCTGACAATCAAAATACGTGTTGTAATATTAGCATATAATTTATTTTAATATTGTGGCAACCAACTTATGACCAATAAACGATATAATTATAATCCTTTAATTTTATCATACAAATAAATTTTCAAAAATTATTATAACACTTTTATGTTTATCTACTTTGTGCAAAATTATATGTCTGTTGCAATTATAAATGTGTATTGCGATATCATGCATTCTATGTGGAGAAATAATAACTAAGACACGAAGCTTACAAATAAATTTACAACATAGTTTATTAATAATTATACAAATAACAATATTTACATTATGTACATCGGATATCCCTACTTTCCTGTTACAAAATTACTTTACTAGTTTATCTCTTAACATTAAATTTCTACTTATTTTATTTTTAACTCTTATACAGTATTATTATTATTAGATATCTGATTTTAGTTTAGCTTGTTACAAAAATGTATCTATCAATAATTATCATTAATACTTTATATCTCTATTAATTTTAAAATTATATTTTTACAAAATTTTTACCTTCGTAGTAAAAATTATACAAAATCATAAAATTCTATTTTATATTATTATTCGTATGGAATCCTAAAGATTCAAACCCTTCTTGACATTTTGATGTTTCCGTTTTATTATTGACTATACAATAATTATTAATCAAATACTTATCCAAGCCTTTGCTTCGTATGGTAATTACAATCATTAACATACCATGCACAAATACATATATCTGTTACACATTATTGAATCATTTTTCAACCAACATGCAATCTCTATTTTTAAATATCATATAAAATATTAAAATTTTATTATTACTTTAAAAACTTTGTTTAGATTTTTCCTTTAAAATCTTATATTCATTTCAGAATTACTTTTTAAAACTATATCATATGATTCTTCATCTCTTTATGACATTTATACTTTCACTTTTAAAATAACAATTCTAACTCATTCTAGTAAATAAACTATTCTTACATAACGACAACCTAGCCTCATTTCTATTTTATGTATCATTTCTATAAAAATATCTTTCTGACGATGTATATTCATGAAACAAGGATAGCGAAAATAGATGCGCAGGATCAAAACAACTAGAATATTATCCGTCATAAAACTTGACAATGATGGCACAGTGAATTTAAAGAACACCATAGAGGAGTGACCTTTATCTGTCTATCCACCTCTACTATAGGAGTGATGCTAAAGCTATTCCTTCAGCTTTATATAACATCAAAAAATTTCAAAAATACGTAAAAAACACTGTCCAAAATATATGTGTTCAGTGATAGGACTTAGTTAGCTATACTGAAATCACACAAAATACTATGATCCAAATATTTGATTTTTCTTATTTCTTGGCAAAAAACATCATCTTGGTTTCCTCTACACCAGTACTACCAAGTCACTATCCGATTTTATTTCTCTAGATTTATCTATGCAGTACATCGACAAATTTCTGTCTACTTTTCTAACAATAATAAAATTCATTTTTAGTTCAAACTATACAGCTATTCTTAAGAAAATCTTTTACTACTTATCTCGTATATTTATAATATACCAACTATTTTAAAATTATCTGAAGATTTTGCAACATAAAAGTTCAAAAGAATCACATAATTATTATGATACTTATTATTAATTATATTTTTAAAACAACTTATTGCATGCACATTTAAAATTACTACTATCTCAAATATATGTTTTAATGTTGGATAAAATGTGTACTTATAATTTAAAAACTTTCATACATCATTCTTCATTAATAGATGACCTAAAAAAAATACATTATGCATTATCAATAATATCACAATTACCAAAACGATCTCTATCTTCTTGATCGTATTCTGAAGGCTTCACCATTCCATTACTTCTTGTAGATATTTAAAACTTCCATACATACATTTTATTTTTATAATAATATTTCTATCATTCTATTAAGCTATTATATTTAAAATCTCATTATTCTTAAATTCATGTTTATATGTTTCCCTAAGCTAATATAGAATTTTTATATTTTAAATACAATCAAATAAAAATATTTAAATTATATTTACGATACTGCTTTGTCGAACTTGCTTGAAAATTGTTCATCGTAAAGCTAAAAAAAAAATATATACTTTATTTTTTTTTCAGTCACTTAATGTTCTATTAAAAAATAACTCTGTTTAATAATCTTCATCGACGATGATCCTTAGTTTTCTCAATATTTTATACACTTATTAATTCTTGATATCTCCTTTAACATAGTCTGCTAGCTTTTTCCCGCGCGTCTGGTTTCCCCCGATGCATCTTGTACGGACTTTTAAAATCTTCAATAAAAATTCTATTTCCATGGATCCATTTTTATTTAGTCATTTAATCTTAGATTTCTTTGATCAAACATTTTTTTCCATTAAATTCTTTGTAATATTTTCTCATTTCTCTTATATAAAGTTTTTTTTTCGGCTCCTCTCAATAAAATACTTAATAGCACTTTTATATTAGTCTTTAACTTTTTCTTTACTTTAACATTCGTGAATTATATTCTTAATAATGTTTTTCATTTAAAATATAAACACTTTTCTTCATTATTATTTTTCTTGATACTAGAACGCATATTAAAATTTTGTTCATAGAGAAGTATAACTTAGTTTTAAGATAGCTCTGTAAATTTATCGTCATAAATTGTTCTTGACGACCAGCAGCTTCTTTTTCAGATTTTCACATATCGTCCCAATTGTATTCCTTTCAGTTATAAGATTAAGTTTCAGGTTGAGCACAACTAAAGTGGCATTAAGATACTTTTCCATTATTTTTCTTTCAGCAATCACTTTAAATATTTTTTCTTGTACTTCCATGTTACTGTAGGCTTTCTGGTTAAATTTGAATAAAATTTCCTGGTAAGATAAACTTAAAATTAGCAATCCATATCTCTGTAGTCAAAAATATATTATATGTTACAGAATAACTTTTAGAATAAATCCGAAATTATAAATTTATATTACTGTTCAGCTACGATGTTACCAGCTATAAAATTTTGTTACTTTCTCTTTCACTTACACATTACTTCTCCCGCTCTGTATAATTCTTAGATTTTTGTCTGTTAATTTTACATCCTTTGATTGGTTAATATTTATTTTAGCGCGAACAATTTATTCATTTTATTTTGATAACAGAATGGATGTTTAAAGTTAATAACTGATGACGTAATGTCTGGAATATTTATACCAATATTTTTTAAATTCAATTATAGTTTTATATAAAAAAAAATCATCTAAGTTTTAAAATAATTATTAAAACAATATTTAATATTTATAACTTTCATTTTAATGATCGATGGCAATTATATCTAGTTTTAAATTCACACAGTTTATTATTATTTTAACAAGAGTGTGTGTGAAGGCATAATATATACGGTCACGTGTCTACTAACTTTATAAAATGATTTTTTATTTACATCTTGGTTTAAATTACCAAAACTGATATATTTTATAAAAAATTTAGAAAATAATTTTAAAATGTAGAACTAAATATAACTCTCACCATCCCAAAGTTTATTTTAAAACACAATCTATTAATTTTGATTATTAAATATAATTATACACTACATATAGTATTTATTTAATTTATTAGTTTTAAAATATTATATTCAAATTATTAATCTACTTTTAACTATCTATAGCTGTATTATTTTATATGGCCAGCTTTCACAACCATAAGCAATGATATGATTAAGCTTTATTTAACTGTTTTCTTTTAAAATAATTTATTACACTGTTACCTACCAGGTATTTTTAGCTTTAAATTGTACTATAAAATCTCATTCTCTTATTATTATTTATATATCTTACAAATATAACTTAAAATTTAAAATTTTTTAATAATTGACCTTTCTACCCTACCTATGACCTACAGACAAGGGCACAATATATATATATATATATATATATATATATATATATATATATATATATATATATATATATATATATATATATTGTAACCTAGTGTTATTGACACTTGGTTTACTTGGCATTATTTCTGCAGGAAAACAATGCTATGCTTTAAAGAAATAAAAAGATAAAATAACAATAGTAATAATTGATTAGTAAAGTATGCTATTCACTCACTTTGACATGTTTTGGGTGAATAACTAATAGATTTAATAACTCAATGTCATTTTTAAAGAGAGAACATGAATAATTTAATTGAGATATTAATAATTAGAGCAAATTAATATGGTATAAAAGCTAAACAGTAATTGATTTTGGATGGGTAGAGGGGAGAGTGGATGAGTGTCTTATCATAAAGCACAATAACTTCTGGTAATTTTTTTTTATAAAAGAAAAAAAAATATATATATAATGTTTAAAGAATTATACATAACTGATTGTTAATTTAATGTATTTATTATTATTTTTTTATATTGTCAAATTACTTTGTAATCCAGGTAAATAATACTAAAACTATATGATTGTAATGGGTTTTTCCTTTCTTTTGTTTACATTATAATCAAATGATTATTTTTCTGGAAGAGGTCGCTAAAAAAAAAAAAAAAACAACAACAAAACGAAACAACCAATTATAATCAAGTTCATTTTTTTTTTGGAAAAATATAGTCTGCTTTTAGTTTTCAAGGAAGGAACAGTGCTGAAATTTGGTAACTCAATTTTTTCATTTTAATTTGCAGAAATAAATGTAATCAAAGTAAAATTTTAATAATATAATGTGTGGCTAAAATTTTTTGATAAGATATCCTGATTTTCTTTGCCATCTACCTATTTAAAGACCTTTTATACTTAAAAATTTATTGTCTCGCGCTAAAGTTAAAAAATGACAGAATTAACTAAAAGAGTCACGAAAAATTCTATTATATCTAAATTAAGGAAGAAAAATGATTTCCAAGTGAGAAATAATTATTTATTAACTTTACGTCATTTATTGATATTTTCTTGGTATAGAAAAAAAAAAAAATTGAAAAAAATATTTTGAAACCAAGGAAAATCAACTAGAAACATTTTCGCGCTCTTTCTCAATAATGTCTGCCTTTACAAGTAATGTAGTTACATACGTTAAAATATGTTTTTTTTTTATTCATCAAGAATTGTCTAAAAATAATAATAAGAATAAATAATAATCCTCATAATATTAAACTATACACTTGTATATTTTTTTTTAAATAAAAAAAAAGAAATGAAAAACTTTCTTGAAGTAAATATAAGAAGAAAATTATATGCGTGCATTCTTACGGAGAAGTTACTGTTAGAAATTATAATTCCTAGAGTATGAACAAAAACCAAATATCTTAGTGACTTAATCATAAAATTAAATGATATATTATATTATACATCAGTTGGAATTATTAAAACTTCCTGTACACATAAATTGACTGCAGTTATTATAATAATAATCTCTCGGAAAATTGCGCATTTTTGTCCATAAGTAAGCTAGCTAATAAGTATATGTATCGTCAAAAAAAAATTGTGTATGTTTATCATCTATAGTCAAATATTCATCTATGTTAGAAGTCTATTTTTTTTCTTGGATCCCAAAATTGTAGTAGTTTAATTCAAGTGAGAATTAATCTTCAGTTCTGCTATATTTTTCTTTACCTAATTTATTAGAAGCACGAAATAAAAGAAAACTTTTCATTAAAAAAAAAAAAGATAAATAAAATGCGTTTATTGTTTTTAAAAATGCTTCGTAAAATATGACTGGATAAAGCTCTTCACCTGGACAAATTGCTCACAGAAAAACATTTTTCTAATGAGATAATAGGCATTTGTTAATTAATGATTTTTTTTAAACTAATTTGTAAAATTATATGTTTTTTTTTGTTATATCAACATAGGTTAAAGTCTGTAAGGTCAAGTAACATTTTAATAACCTTGTAACGACAAAGGTATGTCTTAATATAATTATTCTGGGTTAAGTTTATATTTAACGCGAAAAAAAAAAATCTATAAAATATGTTTTAATTATTACATGCAATTGTAGATATAAACTTTGTATGTTAGATGCGTAAAAGAAAAAATATTTAGATATTTAATGGGTAAAATAAATATTGAAAATTATCAGAAGTAAGTAAAAAAAAAAAATGCTATAACAAAATATTTCTTGTTAAAGTTGAAACGAATTTACACTGTATTAATTGAGGAATTTATTTCTAATTATTCTTAAATAACACATCCACTTTATTTAGTTTAAGATAGTATGCTACCAACGATTTTTGAATGTTCTTTTATTAAAATTAAAATTATTATACTTTTAGTCTATGATGTCCATTGATTTCAGATGTTGATCAAAGTATACCCGGTAACATAAGTTTATTATGATCAGTGTATTTACTTATCCTGCCCAGATATAGCATTGGTATATGCTTAATATTCGCATAGGTAATAATTATAATGTATTTATTTTGTGAGATGAAAAATGATCTCCCCAAAAGCTTTGTTTTCCATGAGAGGAAGATTTTAAATATAATGTTCGGGTATGTTTATAGCCCAAGTGATCGATTCTCATAGATAGGACGATCAAGAATTTATCTAGCATGTAGTATGCTGCATTCTTTTAAATCCCAGGAGAGGATTGTATTTGGTGTGTGTTCGTTGTATGCCCAAGTAAGAGGCAAGAAACCACCAAAATATTTTAATGTAGTAGATTACTTTACAAACCTTCGTGGTTATTCCATATTCCTCATGTGAAATAAAGATAGCTCCACCATGGAAGGTGTTGATTATAGTGCTTAATTTTGAAAGTTCGGGCAAGATAAAGGTTATATTGGAGGTATTAGTTCCTCAAGATCCACTTGAGTATAAATAGTGCGTTAGTAACTAGGGTCGATATCTGTATTGTGCTGCTAAATATTGCTAGTATTTGACAAGTAAATCAATGGAGAAAGTAATTAAAATTGCGTAATTTAAAACGCTTATTTACTGAAGGAATATTTAATTGCAATATTTAATTCTGGTTAGTAATTAAATAATACTCATATTTAAAATTATACATATGAATAAAATTTGTATCATAACTTAAGTTAGCATTAAGTTAAATGTAAGATGGCAAGTGTAACTTCTGATAGCTGGCCTATAATTAGAATAGGTTATCCCATTAAAGACCATAAATAAAGTCAATGTATTCGAAATAAATTTAATATTTTGCATATTGCATATGATGGAATTAATCATTTAAAAAAAAAATAGTTAGTCAATAATTTTGAATAAAAGCTTCTACAAGGTTACCAAAATTTAATAAACAATGTATTGGTAATGAAATGTACTTTTAGTTGATCAATCCATATGATTGCATACAGGAGAAGTAGTAATCTCTAGTCCATAACCAAAAGAGTATACAGATTAATGTCAGTTATATTTTATATTTTTGTATTACTATGGGATTATTGAATAAATGTTCATATATTTTTTTCTTGTGATAATAATAAATTATAGTCTTGTTAAAAATTTGTTGTAGATTCATTTTTTGTTTTTGTATGCTAAATATAAGTGTTTGCACAATATTTGCAAAACCTTTTCTTGAGTCCGAAATCATTTCAAACTCTTAAAAACTTAATATACCAGATACATAAATTTAAGCAGATCGGAAGATTTAATTTTATTTTATTTTAATGAGAATTATTTATGGAGTTGCAAACTTCAGACTAAACATTTTTTTTGTGTGTGTAAAAATGAATTTATTCTCAAACCATTAACTTTGACTGCACATTATTCCATTCACATTTAGTTAAATTGTCTAAGTAATAAATCTTAGTTAAATTATTGTGTTGCCATGGATGATGGAAGGACACAAAAAGCACCCTTGACTTTTTATTATTCTGACTAAGATTCTGGATAAAGGGGCTGTATTATTCAAAATTATACGTCATTATTGAATAGAATTATCATCTCTTTAAATAATATAGCAGTGGATATGAGAGATGAAGACACATTGAATTTAAGTAAAGTAAATGTTTCCTATAGCCGATCAGAATGCCAGTCATATGCGACAACACAATACTATCGAGCATTTCCTTAAATGAAACAAAGAACCCTGAGATTAGTATTGTTATTATAATTATTCTTTAATTAATAAGTGATCAATTATTATTCATATTACAATTGTGGCATGGCTTAAAAGAATTGAACTTATAATTGTACTATATGAAAAGTATTTTAGATCATATTGGAAAATTAATAGATATGTTGCTTTTATTTTGGTTGCCTTAACAACAACTAGGAAAATTAGTGTCACAAGTGCGGATAAATTTCCAACTAACTGGTTAGATATTGGGTTGGGAAATAACTAACTAACTGGTAATAGATATTGGGTTGGAAATATAATATAAATTTCCAACTAATTAGATACTGGGTTAGAAATAGGGGCTATCGATGGCTATAGCTGGCCATGAGGAATTTAGTAAACTTTTCTAGAAGTCAATATTAATATTGTTTGCACTTGAGTGGATTGGTTATTCATTGATTAAAAATATTTGCCAATAATGAATTGTTTTAGCCATAAGATATTATGTGAATATCTATTATATGATCTAATCTTTTGCCACTGAAAAATAAATAATTAAGTTGTCAGTTTAGGATGTTGTGGTCTGTAGGCAATTCCATAAAACACTGTAATGATTTTATCATTTATGATGATCTGTTTGTCTGGTCTTGTGATTGGCACTTATGCTATATTACATAATATCTAATGATATTTATATGGACTAAGAAGCATGTAAAAAAAAGGCATATTTAGTAGTTAATGTTGGAGCTTTAGGGATATTAAATGTCAGATCATAGTTTTTTGGTGTAGATTGTTTTTGATAGGAGAGGCATGGAGGCAGGATGTCTTGTCAATAATTTCTTATCGATAAATTTATTAATAGTTCATTGTTGATATTTCAGTACTGTTCAATACTAAAAGAGTTAGAATTTTAATATGAGTGAAAACAAAGATAAGCATAGTATTTCTGAGGATTTGGGAGGATCCCAAGAGTTACAATCCCCTGATACACAGACTCCATATTTTAGTGTACAATTAAAAGAGGAAGGGGAAGATTTGGATATAGCTAACCCAGAAGAAGCCACAATAATAAAGGGAAAACATGAAAATGAGCCAGATCAATTAATGAGAAATACATTGGAGGAATTCTTGAAACAATTAGAAAAATCAAATAGTGAATTAAAAAGTCAAATCCTAAACTCAAATAGTAAATTAGAACAATCAAATAGTGAATTAAAAAGTCAGATCCAAAACTCAAATAGTAAATTAGAACAATCAAATAGTGAATTAAAAAGTCAGATCCAAAACTCAAATAGTAAATTAGAACAATCAAATAGTGAATTAAAAAGTTAGATTCAAAACTCAAATAGTAAATTAGAACAATCAAATAGTGAATTAAAAAGTCAGATCCAAAACTCAAATAGTAAATTAGAGAATCAAATGCAGGAGATCAAAGAGACATCTCAAAATCAAGTACAGGAGATAAAGGACTTAAGGGAAGATTTGAGAAATCATGTAGAAGAATCAAAATTGGCCTCTGAAAAGCTGGAAATAAGAATAAGGAAAGAGATTGAAACAAATTCTGAAAGGGCAGAAAATATGATTGAGGCTATCCAGCAGGACTTTAAAAGTCAATATATTGTATTAAACAATGAAGTACAGGAAATAAGAAATTATCAAAAGGAAACAGTAGTATTTCAAAGAGAAGTTCAGGATAGAGTTGAATCTATTAAGGGAGAATTAGACAGTGCTAGAAGTGAAGTTAGTAATTTGAAAGAGGAAGTTAAAAATATAACTCTAGCACCTGACAATGTAGTGAAAGGATGTCAGAGCCAGATTACCAGATTAATAGCTAAACTAGAAACTCAAGAGTTGACCCAATGTGAGATTAATCAAAATCTAGAAAGTGAGCTAAGTCAAGTTATGGGAAGAGTAGAAAATTTTAATGATATAATAAAGAGTAATGCACAGCTATTACATAATAATCTCCACGATGAAATAGGGGAATTAATGACTCAGTGTGAGAGTAAAGTCTATCAAAGGTTAGAAGATAAATTCGGGATAGATAAAGATGAAACTATTAACCAATTGGAACAACAGATTAAACACTTAAATGTAGGCCTAAAAGATAGTTCAAAGAGAATAGACTGTGAATGGCAGAACTATAAGTTAGAATTAGAGAGTCGAATGCAAGCTATAGACTATAATAGGGATAATTTTACAAAAAGTAAAAAAGTTGTTCAAAGTAAAGGTTTATCTGAAACTCAAGTAAAGGAAACAAATAATGTTCATAATAACCAAGTAATATCTGAGTTACATACGGTAATTACTCCCATAGAATCAATATACGATCCATTAAATGAGGCTAGAAGTAAAGTCATGCTAGAGCCAGAAAGTAATAGCTCCATGGCCTTAAAATTCTTAAAAATAAAATTTTTTAGAGGTGAATATCTGGAGAATCCACACAAGTATCTCCAGAATCTTGAGGAGTTATTCACCTTATGTCATTTATCTGAGATAGAAAAGATTGCTATTGCCGCTAACCATTTGTGTGCAGCATCTAAAGACTGGTGGCAATCATTATTTATTAAACCAGAAACATATGGAGATTTCAAATATCTTATGTTAGCCAGTTTTTGGGGGGAAGACCGCCAAGATAACCTGAGATATCAGATATCTCAGGAAAGATATCATGTAAATAAGGGTAGTTATACTCAGTTTTTCAGGAGTCAGGCCATCAAATTGAAAACCTTGACAGCTTATCCCTTATCTGAGACACAAATTGTGTGAATAATTCGACATAATCTACTGAGGCATATAGAACAGATCTTGATTGCTGCTGACAGACATACCATAGAAGAGGTAGTAGAAATTTTAGATTCGTTAGAGACCAGCAATAGGAATATTGATAATAGAATTAGGGTCAATAGAGACACCCATCCGATGGTGAGTAATATCAATTTTGCAGATAGGTCACATATGGGAAGGAGGAAGGTAGTTAGAGAAAAAGGATATTATAGGACGAATCCCTATGGTAGACAGAATAGCCACCTCAGTAGGCCAACAGTTAAGAGTAGAATTCTGAATGAGAATCATCCTTCTACTAATGGTATCCCAACAATACCAAAGAAAAATATAAAAGGTAGTAAAAGTAGCGGAGCATTAAATTAAAAAGGACCTCGCAGGAATGTTCCTCACTTTGGGGCCCTATTTTTAAACATATGGGGAACAGCATGATGTGGATTATCAATAACATAGACCTTGACATTGATTGTTTGGAACCTGGTAAAATGTCTGAACCTTTACTAATCAAAACACCGTTACCCGTAATAGTGAAAAATATTAATGTGGAACATGACCAAGCACTGGCCAGAATTAACCTTAAAAAGATGGGTGATAAATGCACTCGTTATTCTAAAACCAGTCCACATCCTTTTAAAGTCCATGATTTTGTTTTAATTAGAACTCCCCATGTGAGTAATCTCCGGAAGCATATGTTTAGAAAATTCATGTATCTTTATGAAGGCCCCTATGAAATTGTGAAACAAGTGGCTGAGAATGCCTTTTTAGTCTCAACCCCTGATGGAACAAGAGGTACCTATAATGCCCGAAGCTTACTACCATATCCCAAGCAAAATTAAATCCTTTAAACTATTTATTGACATAGGAAAGAAGTAGGATATAAACTTAGTAATACCATAAGAAGTGTTAAAAAATGCATATATTATTTTATTTTTTATTTATTATAACGGTGGGAGAATTGTAACCTAGTGTTATTGACACTTGGTTTACTTGGCATTATTTCTGCAGGAAAACAATGCTATTCTTTAAAGAAATAAAAAGATAAAATAACAATAGTAATAATTGATTAGTGAAGTATGCTATTCACTCACTTTGGCATGTTTTGGGTGAATAACTAATAGATTTAATAACTCAATGTCATTTTTAAAGAGAGAACAGGAATAATTTAATTGAGATATTAATAATTAGAGCAAATTAATATGGTATAAAAGCTAAACAGTAATTGATTTTGGATGGGTAGAGGGGAGAGTGGATGAGTGTCTTATCATAAAGCACAATAACTTCTGGTAATTTTTTTTTATAAAAGAAAAAAAATATATATATAATGTTTAAAGAATTATACATCACTGATTGTTAATTTAATGTATTTATTATTTTTTTTTTATATTGTCAAATTACTTTGTAATCCAGGTAAATAATACTAAAACTATATGATTGTAATGGGTTTTTCCTTTCTTTTGTTTATGTTATAATCAAATGATTATTTTTCTGGAAGAGGTCGCTAAAAAAAAAACAAAAAACAACAACAAAACGAAACAACCAATTATAATCAAGTTCATTTTTTTTTGGGAAAAATATAGTCTGCTTTTAGTTTTCAAGGAAGGAACAGTGCTGAAATTTGGTAACTCAATTTTTTCATTTTAATTTGCAGAAATAAATGTAATCAAAGTAAAATTTTAATAATATAATGTGTGGCTAAAATTTTTTGATAAGATATCCTGATTTTCTTTGCCATCTACCTATTTAAAGACCTTTTATACTTAAAAATTTACTGTCTCGTGCTAAAGTTCAAAAATGACAGAATTAACTAAAAGAGTCACGAAAAATTCTATTATATCTAAATTAAGGAAGAAAAATGATTTCCAAGTGAGAAATAATTATTTATTAACTTTATGTCATTTATTGATATTTTCTTGGTATAGAAAAAAAAATAATAATAATTGAAAGAAATATTTTGAAACCAAGGAAAATCAACTAGAAACATTTTTGCGCTCTTTCTCAATATTGTCTGCCTTTACAAGTAATGTAGTTACATACGTTAAAATATGTTTTTTTTTATTCATCAAGAATTGTATAAAAATAATAATAAGAATAAATAATAATCCTCATAATATTAAACTATACACTTGTATATTTTTTTTAAATAAAAAAAAGAAATGAAAAACTTTCTTGAAGTAAATATAAGAAGAAAATTATATGCGTGCATTCTTATGGAGAAGTTACTGTTAGAAATTATAATTCCTAGAGTATGAACAAAAACCAAATATCTTAGTGACTTAATCATAAAATTAAATGATATATTATATTATACATCAGTTGGAATTATTAAAACTTCCTGTACACGTAAATGGACTGCAGTTATTATTATAACAATCTCTCGGAAAATTGCGCATTTTCATCCATAAGTAAGCTAGCTAATAAGAATACGTATCGTCAAAAAAAAATTGTGTATGTTTATCGTCTATAGTCAAATATTCGTCTATGTTAGAAGTCTATTTTTTTTCTTGGATCCCAAAATTGTAGTAGTTTAATTCAAGTGAGAATTAATCTTCAGTTCTGCTATATTTTTCTTTACCTAATTTATTAGAAGCACGAAATAAAAGAAAACTTTTCATTAAAAAAAAAAAAGATAAATAAAATGCGTTTATTGTTTTTAAAAATGCTTCGTAAAATACGACTGGATAAAGCTCTTCACCTGGACAAATTGCTCACAGAAAAACATTTTTCTAATTAGATAATAGGCATTTGTTAATTAATGATTTTTTAAAACTAATTTGTAAAATTATATGTTTTTTTTTGTTATATCAACGTAGGTTAAAGTCTGTATGGTCAAGTAACATTTTAATAACCTTGTAATGACAAAGGTATGTCTTAATATAATTATTCTGGGTTAAGTTTATATTTAATGCGAAAAAAAAAAATCTATAAAATATGTTTTAATTATTACATGCAATTGTAGATATAAACTTTGTATGTTAGATGCATAAAAGAAAAAATATTTAGATATTTAATGGGTAAAATAAATATTGAAAATTATCAGAAGTAACTAAAAAAAAATGCTATAACAAAATATTTCTTGTTAAAGTTGAAACGAATTTATACTGTATTAATTGAGGAATTTATTCCTAATTATTCTTAAATAACACATCCACTTTATTTAGTATTAATAGTAGGTTGGAAATAAAAAAAAATTCCAATTAATTACTGGGTTAGAATAGATAAATTCATGAATAATTCTATCATGAATTTATTAATAGAATTGATCAATTTAAACCTTAAACTAGTTAATTTTAACACACATTTATATAATAGTTTTTTTTTAAGAGAACTAGCATGGATTGATCATACAAAGACCCATTGCATTGGAAATTGAAGGTTAGTATTAGGGTTTGAAGTGGGCTTATGGCTAGATGTCAGGAAACTAGGATCAAACTCAGAACTGACTGCTTCAATATTAAGGAGCCTAATAAGTGGTAACTATGATAGTCATTGAAATTTATTAATGATCAAAATATTAATTATCATTCAAAATATTGGTGGCTTACATTCATCAACTTCTACTTAAGATTTAAAAAATATCATAATATCATTAATCAGAAACAATAATGCTTGAAGACTGGACATTTCAGCTATCTGGCATCTGGCCTATTTTAAACTCATGTTAGGCAGCCATTGTATCATCAATAAATAAGTAGAAACTATAAACAAATTATTAAGAACAAATTATTATAACTCAGGAAATAACATCAAATGGGTTTGTACACTGGTAACTCAATAACATATCTTCTCAATAAATTCAACAGTAGATTTTACCCACTTTCATATCTTGGTTTGATATCAAGTGCATGTTTAACTGAATAACAAGTGAAATATGGTCTAGCAGGGCACTTCTGAGTTATTTGAACCTAGACAAAGTTATATCTTATAACTGTTTCACATGTACCAGGTTTAAACCCCTTTTGGTACTTTATTTCTAACAAAAATGGAGAATTTTGCTTTTAGACCCATATCACTAGATGCACTACCTTCTAGGTAAACATAAACTTCCTTAAACTAAAGTGGAGTATATAAAATTCATCAGACAGAAATCATCTCCTAGATCTTAACATAATAAATGCATTTCAATATTTTTATAAGTTTTACTAGCTCATATTATACTATTAATTTAGGATGGCAATTCACTTATCCTTGAATGATGTGGATGATAGATTGGTGGTTATTATAATGATTCATGGATGTCAACTAAATACCATGAAATCACTTATTTATGTATGGTCTTTAAACGTTTATCTATCTCATTAATTAAAACATGATGATGATGATGATGATAATAATAGTTTTAATTACATCTTTAGAACCAAGCTGAATCATAAAATTTAATTTTTAGTAAGTCCATAACTATTGCTTAATCTTAGTATATTTAATTAGAACTTAAATCATTAATATTCACCATTGATGATGAATGATCACAACTAATAAAGAATACTCTCAATGAAAATATATGCATCATTCAATAAAACAATTTAACATTTATTAATGCATTACTAATATATAAAGACAATTTAAAGATAAAACTAAGAATTTATGATGACTACTACTACTACTACTATTTACTACTACTACTATTGCTGCTGCTGCTGCTGCTGCTGCTACTACTACTACTACTACTACTACTACTACTACTACTACTACTACTACTACTAATAATAATAATAATAATAATAATAATAATAATAATAATAATAATAATAATAATAATAATAATAATAATAATAATAATAATAATAATAATAATAATAATAATAATAATAATAATAATAATAATAATAATAATAATAATAATTGATTATATTGCACTCATAAGATTAATTTTAAGTTCTTCCCTCTTTCCCAACAAAGATATAATGTATATATCAAATTGGATAACTGATTTGTTAAAATTTTTCATCCACAAGAAAAATATTTCATAATAAAAAAAACACTCTTGCTGCATACATACTTTTATAATCCAACATGTAAAGTTAACACATAAAATAGAATGATTAATGAGAAAAATATAAGTGGAATCTAAAGATTTCCAGAAACAAGTTTTAAAATTACTTTCCCCCCTTTCCCTCTAAACTACTCCTAAGATCATTATTCCTTAAATCAAAACAAAAATAATCCAATATTTCTAATGCGATTTCTTATTCTCACATTTATATGCAAGTATATACATGTGACAAGCCAATATATTACTGTGCATGTGTGTGTTTATCCCCATTATAACTAAACATTATTTAAAAACAAAATAATAATACAAAAAAATTTTACATTTTAACAAACATTTCATAATCTTAGATTAATATACAATAATACCCTTTAGAAAATAAACATTAATAAATAAGGTATAATAGTTTTAGCGTGCACAAAATTATTACTCAAGGTTATAGCTATTATTATTGAATACAATTTTGGTTTCAATCGATTTTGGTTGTGTTAAAGTTCTGAGAAAATATAAAACTTC
The DNA here is from genome assembly GCA_028023455.1 of Epiperipatus broadwayi. Lineage (NCBI taxonomy): Eukaryota > Metazoa > Onychophora > Udeonychophora > Euonychophora > Peripatidae > Epiperipatus > Epiperipatus broadwayi. The sequence continues at coordinate 299,592 of JAQFVV010006570.1, read as the reverse complement.
ATTTCTAAAATTTTACGTATAGTCTTTGATATCATAAAAAATAGATAACAAAAATTCATATTACCAGTCCCAAGAGTTCAAACTTAGCTTGTTTAATGTCCATACTTTTGAAGCAATCAATTTCTGCAGTTCACTGGAACAGTTTCTTTTCCCGAGGCTTATAATTATTTAATGGTGATGATGTTATTTGCTTTATTGGGAATCATTTGGCACTGGAAATGTTTCTTCCTTTCCTGTTAAGTATAATTCTTCTAATAAATGGAGTATATCAGTTGTTCTCTCATTCACAATTTTTCTTGGGTTTAAATTCATTCACTGGAATGATTGAACTAAATGATTTAATACTTATCAGTAGATTAATCATTTTCCTTCAGCTTTCAAATTCAGGTGAACATTTTGTTCTATTTAAAACATCTTATTTCTCTCAATCACTCATAAGGTGTAGAATATTTTAATTTCAGACGACATTTTTTTCTATATGAGATGCACCTGCATGGTGAGTTATGGGATTTCTTAGACAAGCTACATAAATTTCTAGCCTGCCATCCTTATATTTTTAATCTTCAAAAAATTTATATTAAAAAAATGATTTTAAAAGGATATCAGGCAGAATTAAAGTGCTTGTCTTTCCTAGTTTCAATATTTAAAATCTCCTTTTTTAAACTGACTTTTCAGACTGGTTTTATATGTTGTTTTTTTTTTTTCTATTTTCAACCAACTCAATTTAATTAGCTGGATAGAATGATCTTTTTTAGCTGCTTGTTAAAGAAAGATATGAAAATTCACACTACCATCATAACTATCACACCCGAAAATTTGAGTTTCTTTCTCTTTGATCCAGGATGTGACAATCTTAAACTAGAGTTCTCACCAAGCTTAAGTAATCTTTTTTTTCTTTTACACAAAATTGTGAAATAAATATTTTAACAGTTTTTAACCCTTTTTTTTTCAATATGTAATAAATGTAGATTTCTTTATGCAATGTACATACTTACTTTATCATCCAAATTATTTATAAAAACTGGCCTATAAAACAATCTAAATGCTTTTTAGAGATTATAATCTTAATATCTAAATTTAAATCCTTAACCTTTAAACCCCAAATTATAATCATAGAAAAACAAAAATAGACAGATAAAAATAAAATATTAGAATTTAGCAAATGCTGACTAGTTTTGAAGAAAGTTTGATATTTGAAATATGAGAATGACAAACTAAATAGCTTACACACACTGCCTATATATGTGTTATAACTTTACTTTTTAACAAAAAATTAACTATTAAATGTGTGTACTACTCTTTTTGAGTTTTTATCAACACACAAACAACTAAAGAACATAACTGTTTTCCTGCTTCTTTTTTGTCTTAGGCTTTATAGAACTTGACTCTGTAGAGTTTAAACTTGGGTGCCCTACAGCTTCCTTTTCTATATAAAAATGTGATGATGATTTTTGTTCCACATTTTCTTTCATGCACACTACTACAAATTTAGCTACTGACTAAATTGTAATTGCACAATATATATATATATATATATATATTATAATGCTATTACAAAATATATATATATATATATATATATTGTAATGCTAATGAAAATACTCCATTTAAAATTGGGTTTACAATTATTAAAAATAAAAAATTTGAAAAAACAATGTACAGATTTTAAAATTAAAATTCTAATAAATAAAATCACTGCAAAATAAGTTTCATCAAAGGGAATGAAGGTTTGAATAAATAAATAATATGTATGCTAGAATAAGTTGAGAGAGTTTTTGTTTATAATAGTTTAAAAAGTTTTTATTATTAGTTGCTAAAAGTCAGTAGTAATGTTTACAAATTAATTAATAGAAAGGGGAGAAAATTTAACTTGGCAAAAATATAAACTTTAGAATAAATTAAGAGAGTGGCATTTAAAAAAGTTAGTTTTATTAAAAGAAAAGGCAGTTAGCCCAAGGGAAAGTGTAAGTGAGAAAATTTAAAAATATTAAAGAAAAAAAAAGAAATCTTAAAAACTAAAAGGAAACCTCTCTTTTCATTTATATGTGTGTGTGAATAAATATTTTATTCAAATATAATAAAGTGTATGTATTGAAAAATTAAAGTATTAAAGTTAAATATTAAAACAAATGAAAGCATATAATTAAAATTTACCTCAGAGATTGTATGTATTCATAAGTGATATAAAACAGGATTAACAATGGCTACTAATTAAAATCCATAAATAACAGGATTAATTAAACACATCTAAATAATTTAATCAAAAGCAATGGATGAATTTCAACAATGAAAATAGCTGGTGGGTTTAAAAACTAATTTAAAAAATGACAAGGGTATCAAATAAATAAGGCTGAAAATAAAATAATTCATTCAGTCTTATTCACATAGTCAGTATTTCACATATCTAAAATCAATCATTTTTATACATATTTGATAATAAAGATAATGCAGTGTTGAACACTTTTAAGAACATGCAAAGAACTCCAGCCTCAGTCTGACAAAACATCAGCTATCTGCTTGATAGGGGCAATGCCCATTAAATAATTTGAAGCCACCAGGAATGTCTAACTGTGTGAAATAAAAGGAGCATAGAATATCAATCATTAAAACCTCATCAGAAGCCTAAAATCCAACAAGTTTGTCAAGCACACATGAAGCAGCAAACAGCAAAAATCCACAACATCCAAAATCCTATAGGTAATAGATAACATTCTTTGTATTCCAATTTTTGAAATCAATTAATGTAACCATTGCAATTATTGAACTCTCCTCATGTCAGTTTAATAAATGAACTCTATATCCACACAATATGAACTATTACTGTGCATATTTGAATGCTTCTAATTATCATAATGATTTATCTTAAATTACTTTAATATTGTATGTCTTATTAAAATATTGTGTGCCTTAGATATTATCAATCATTGTTTATATTTAATTAAAAATTTATAAATTTAGTTTACAAATTCTATCAAACCATTTATTTAAAATAAATTATTCTACAAATTAGTATTTGTCAGACAATTCTTTCACATATGCCACTAATTAAATTTGCAATATATTATATTAGTATTTTGATTGAGCTAGTTGGAATTTTTTAGATGCTGAATTAGTTTGCCATTATTCAGTGTACATTAGTTGCTTTTGTAATTAACTGGCTCCTGGAGGTTACTCCTAAGCAAAAAAGTGCTTTGAATAATAGGTGTTGAATATTGCAGCCAGAATGATTTTTTGCATTAAAACGTAGTCCTTGTTAAGTATCTTATTAATAGCTCCAGCTTAGCCATAGGTACCCTCTGGGTATTATGCTTTTCTGTCTAAGGGACCAGTGTGGAGCAATATTTAAATTGCAATGGAGTAGATCAAATTTATAACAAATAATTGTATCATATTTTTTATGTACAAAAGTAAGTTTTACAATTTGTTTATCACAAGTTTATATTTTCACTAGAGAGTAAAACAAAATTCATGCTAGATTTGTGTTTTCCACTCGATTGTCTACCCCTCCCAGTTCAATATATATATATATATATATATATATATAAATAACTGGGGTAGTTTTGATATATATATATATATATATATATATATATATATATATAATCAAAACTACCCCAAATCCAAAATTCAACCAGACCAGCATAAAAATAATATCAAAACACTACCGAAGGTTTCACTGCTACAAGCAGACTTCTCAAGTGTGAAGAACTACAAAAACTACACAATATATAAATAAAATACATATTTTGTGGGTTCATCCATGTTAAAAACTTTTAATATTAATATACTGACGTTTCGACTTGGTCACACAAGCCATCCACAGAGTTATAAAAGGTAGAAAGACGGTTGTAAAGGCGCTACAATCACTGATTTGGATAAAATGTTAAAATTCCACCAATAGCAAAAAATGTTAAATTTAGGAATGTTTTTTAAAAAAATCTTTCCAAATAGGAGGAAGTTTACATGTATCATCTTGCTTATTGATACAATCTGGCCTTTTAAGTATCTCAATGGCTTCTCTAAATTTGCATTGGTAGAGATTATCACATGTGGATATGATCCTGGTACTAGAAAAATCAATTTTATGACCTGAATATATAGTATGGAGTGAGAGTGCTGATGATGATGAGTGTTGTTTAACTGCATTATCATACTCATCTCTCCTATCACTGATGTGACGATTACTCATACCTATGTAAGAAGCTTTACAATTTTTACATGAGATTTGGTAGACACCATGAGATTCAAGAGGGATTGAATCCTTAGGCTTGGTTATTATATTGCTGATCTTTTGATGAGCAGAAAATGCTGTATCTATATTATAGCGTTTTAATATATGTCCGATACTGTCTGTAGTTCCTTTTACATATGGAACACAAATCCTAATAGCTGATTTATCATCTTTTTGTTTCCTATTTTGTCTATTTTGGGCTTGAAATAAGGCTTTGTTTTATAAATTTGTAATTATAACTATTTGCTAATAAAACACTATTAATATGATTTATTTCTTCTTTCAGATGTGTCTCATCTGAAAGGTTAATTGCTCTATTTAAAAGAGTTTTGGCTACAGAAACTATCTGAGTTGGGTGATGATGAGAATGGAAATGCAAATAACTGTCTGTGTGTGTATCCTTTCTGTAAATAGAAAAAGATAAACTATTTGGTGTTCTGGTGACTAGAACATTAAGAAAAGGGAGTTTTCCATCGGACTCTGTCTCCATTGTAAATTTAATATGAGGATGCATATTATTTAAATGTAAGAAAAAATTATCTAATTTATTTTTTACATGTTGCCATATAACAAAAGTGTCATCTATGTATCTGAGCCAAATGAGAGGCTTTAAAGATGATGATTCTAAAGCACGAGTTTCTATATATTCCATGAATAAATCAGCTATTACTCCTGAGATAGGTGAGCCCATAGGAGTACCAAAAACTTGTCTGTAATGCTGTCCATTGTATACAAAATATGTATACAATATATATATATATGTCTCTATAAATGTTTATATATATATATGTATATATATATATATATATATATATATATATATTAAACATTACACACAAATCCATTCACTTCCCATCCACCTTTAATATTAAAAGAACTCTTAAATAAATTAATTGCTTCAGAATAATAAATTTTCAATAAATAAAATTTAAAAAGGAAAGCTAATTGCTAATGATATAATCATTTCTCGTGAAGACAAAGCTGGTAGGTTTGTCATTATGAGAGGAGATGAATTCAGAGAGAAAATGGATAGAGAATTAAATAATAGTAAATATATGTTTTTAGATAAAAATCCAGGTAATTTGATTAAAAGAAAATTGATAGATAATATGAAGAAAATAATTAATTAAAATTTTTTTAATAGAGTAGATTATTTAAGATGTTGTCCTAATGATTTCACATTAGCTAAGATGTTTGTGAATATTAAGACTCATAAAGATTGTTTTCCTTTAAGATTTATTTTTGATTTTATATGTAGTGTTGTAGAGGGCATTTCTAGATTCTTGAATAATTTTTTAAAACAATTTGTTTATTTTGGTCATTACACAGTTTCTTCTTCTTTTGAGGCTTTTGATAAGATTAATAGTTTTAAAATGGAATGTAATTAGGTATTTGGCAGTTTAGATATTGAAAATATGTATCAATCTGTTAATAGGTTAAGCAGTATAGATATTCTTATGTCTGAATTGATTAAAAAAAAGTTCTTTATCAAAAAATAAAATTGAGGTAATTAAAGATTTGCTTTTGTTATTGGAAGATTCTATGTATTTTACTTATAAAGGTAATTTTTATAAGATTAAGAAAGGGTGGATAATAGGTTATATTATTTCTCATTTAGTATGTTCAGTTTATATTAATTATATGGAAAAAGGAATTATTATTAAAAAGATTTATTTATATGTAAACTTATTTGTCAGATATGTTGATGATTGTTTATTTGTAGTTAAGAATGATAAATTGAAGGAATTTGTAAATGAGTATAATTGTTTTGATCCTTCTATAAAATTTGTGTTAGAAGGAGGGGGGTTAGATTTTGGTAAGTTAAAATTTTTAGATCTTTTGGTGATTAGAAATGTAGAGACTAATTGTTTACTGTGTAGTCATTTTGTTAAAAGTAAAGAATTAAGATCTATAATTAAACCTGATAGCTATCCATCTGTATCTCCAAAAGTAGCTGCTTTAAGGAATTATTGTCATAGGAATAATAAATTAAATAATTCTAGTGGGGTAGCTTTGTTTCAGAAATATCAATTTTATAAAGATTACTTGAGGATTGGGTACTATGATAAATTTGTTAAAAGTATTTTATTTAATAGTAATGTTTGTAAGGATGTAAAGGTTAAAGAAAAATATGATTTTATTTTTTTGCCATTTAAATTGTCTTCTTATAAAATTGTATGTAGAAATAGTAAATTGTTTGGAAATAAGAAAATTGCTTGGAAAAGGGTTGTTACATTGAATAATTTATTAAATAATACAAAAGAAATTTTTGATAGAAAGACTATTCCTGGTGTAGTATATTTTATCTCTTGTTTATTTGTAAGAAGGTTTACATAGGTCAGAGTAGTTTGAGTTTAAATGAAATAATAATGGTTCATAAAAAATAGAGTTAAAAATAGATATCTTAGTGCTGCTTTGTATGTCCATGAAAAAGATACAGGCCATACTATTGATTTTGATGAAGCTAAGGTTGTCTTCTTTGAGAGAAATGAAATCAAAAGAAGAATTAAAGAATCTTTATTATTGAAAATTTATTATTCTGAAGCAATTAATTTATTTAATAGTTCTTTTAATATTAAGGATGGATGGGAAGTGAATGGATTTGTGGGTAATGTTTAATATTATATATATTGTGTAGTTTTTGTAGTTCTTTAAACTTGAGAAGTCTGCTTGTAGCAGTGAAACATTTGGTAGTGTTTTAATATTATTTTTATGCTGGTCTGGTTGAATTTTGGATTTGGGGTAGTTTTGATTATATATTGACTAGTTTAGCTTTATGCTTGTAATGTTTATATATATATATATAGCTTTATGCTTGTAATGTTTATATATATATATATATATATTGAAACAGTATGATTTCATCATCATACGTTTCACCTATTCTATAAATCTTTAGCTTTCATTTCCCTAGTTCAAGCCCTAAAGGTACACATATATATAACAATATACTTGGGAATTTAACATGTATAAAAACATATATTTACACATATATGTGTGTAATTGTATATGCACACGTCTGCTATAATTGTATATATTTTGTAAAAATTTTATTTGCTAAAAAAATGGTATATTCACATCTGAATGATATTATCGTTATATAACGTACACACCTTATAATTTTATAAATATTCATCTTATGATTTGAAATAATTGAATTCTTTCAAGCTGGGAAAATTGTATTAGATAAGAACAGAATTCTCTAAAGTATTTCAAACTAGCTTTGAGGTTAACCAATTACTTAATCACGTAGAGCAACTAAAACCAAATGTAGATTTCTCACGTCTATGATAAAATGCTAGCAGCTTAAATCTCTTTCAGGAAAAGAAAAGGAGAAGCAATCCAATGTTTAAAGAAAGAAAAAAACACTTTACCAATCTCATGAGACACCACCGGTACAAATCCAGATTTTAGGATTCTTAATAAAATAAAAATTGGACAATTAAACCTGCACTGAAATCCAGACTGGAACTGGAATCTGAGAAAAATAAAAAGAACAATGAATAAACATGAAATCAATCAACCGATTCATTTGTAGTTGATGCACTTAAGACTTCTTAGGTTTTAAAGTCTAAAAATAAAGATTGTGAATGAACTGTAAGAGGGGGGGGGTTAAAAAATATAAAAAAGCAGTTGAAAGGAAATCGTCATCCATTTTTGCTTGGCTCATGTTTCAACTTATATCCAGGCAGTGGGTCCAGTTTTTACAATGCAAATAAGTGGCTAGAAAAGCTAAGGCCATCTTCTTGATGGTCAAGAACCATTTATGGAGACCGGAGACCCAAACAACAGCCCTACTGAAAGAATAGCTCATCGATGAACCAGCTCAGATAAATCAGTCCATGCGTGTGTGTTTTATGCTGCCAGCTGCAAGCCTCCAGATAAATAATCAGTAACCACTTCTCAATCAAACTAAATCTAAAAGCTATAGCCATCTATAAATCTTTCCTAAAGCTAGCTATATAATAAGTAACATACATAAGCTCTTCCATTCAAATCTTATGAATTAATCACACTTTGTTTCAAAGGTGTATTCTCTCTTAAAGTAATTAACTGTATTAGATAAACGTATCTCAACCTGTATAATTTTAAAATACTTTAAAAGTTAAATGTAAATCTTGCCTGATCTCAAATTCTTAAATCTCTTTTTTAAATTCAACTTATAAAAGCTTATTTGTGTTATTATTTTCTCTATTTGCATCTATACTTTTGAATCTATATATATATATATATATATATAAATCAATATATATATATATATATATATATATATATATATATATATATATTGTTAAAATGCATTTATTGATTTATGCTTTGCCTTCGGATCAGAGGCTATTAATTATTATAAACTTAAAGAGACATTTTGTTCTCAAGTAAAGTAATTATGCTGTTTGGCATATCTATATATTGTCTCTGGTCCAAAACCTACTTTGATGTATTATTTGAACTGCTATGCATAGCTTAATGTCACATATGTGGTTTATTAAAAGGTTTGTTTGGTTAAATAAGGGAGAGTGATAATTTAAGGCATATTCAGTAGTTAGCCAAGTTTAAGCCCCAGATATGCTTTAGACCCCATTAATGTAATTGCATATAATATGTAGTTAATTAATAAACTAGATCAATTTTAATAAAGTCCTCTTTAGCACAATTTCAGTGTTTATTTAATTAACTGGCGTAGGGTAGTTTGCAGAAGAAACTATAGATTTCGCGCTTTACTAGTTGTTATAATTAAGATTCCAAAAGCGTTGTGAATGAGTTTTTACGAAGCACTGAGGTGCATTCTGCCTTGCTATCATATAATTATTAAGATAAGATTAGGTTTTAAGGACTATCTTATCATCCTTATTTCAGACAGCCCTCTCTTGAATGGGATAGTGATTTTAAGGGTCATTTCCATTACCTCCTCCAGAACTGGAACACTGGAATCCAGCATCTTATATCATGACGGTTCGAGCATCCGAACTAAAAGTTCATGTATAGCAGGCGAGCAGTATCTGAGAACCGAGCAAAAGTTACTGAATCTCATGAGTAAAAGCGCATTCAAGACGCATCTGATGTAATTTGCATAGCACCATAGCCTCAGAAGTTATGCTACAAAACGCCAGTTCATCTGCTGTATATTAGTTGTTCAGCATTGATCTGAACCTAAGATCTAGTTTATCTAAGAATATCTACATAAAGAGCACATTGACTGCTCATTGCGTAATAATAAATTTAAGTACACATTGTATAAAGTTCCCACTCTCTTAGAGTTTAACCCTTAACATAATGAGTAGGAATGGCAGACATAATTTAGACATCAGTATAGACGTAAAATAATTATTAATGTATAAACGATATAATAAAATAATGATCGTTAAGTACAATTGATTACAGAATGTGTAGTGCGTATTTTCACCATCCCACCTGCAAGTGGAATATACAGTATATTAAATTGTGATTGTTTGTGCTTTGTCAATATTAAATAATTTTAAAATCTATTAACGTCTGCAGTATTATTCACTTTATTTATATTAAATCACCATCCATAATGATTTTATATGCATGAGATAATCAGCCATAGGTTGTGTGAGTGTGTTTGGTTAAGCTATAAAACATTTAGTTAAATATCCCGAGTCTCTTGTTTTACCCTTTGCTATTGCCGGCGTGGAAGTTGAGAGATTATGAGTGTAACCTCATATATGTTATTCATAAGGTAGTAAGTCAGGGAGTGTTGGTGAAGGAGCTGAGGTGCGGTCAGATTTGGTCTCAAACTCTCATCTAGATCCGCCTTGGTATAATTTACCAAAACTCTGGATTTTGTTGCGTGGATGTTCAAATATGACTGTTACAATATATATATATATATATATATAAACAGAGGGCATTTCTGAATATTTGTAATTGTATAATTGTTTACATATTTGTATAATTATTTCAGGACGTTTTAATGATAACTTTATTTTCATTTATAGTTTGGAAGGGTTATTTAAAAATTAAAATTTAATGTTTAGTTTATCTTTAAAAAGGTTGTAAACTTGTTAGTTTATTTGCAAAATTTAACAACTTTGCATATTTAAAATTTCATGCTCTGTGTTTGAATTAGTTTGTATTTCAATATTTATCATCCTTTAGCATACAACTTCAAAGTGGTATCATTTTGAAGTTCACTATTATAGAGATATAGATTTTTAAACAGAGGGTGTCACTAAATATTTGTAATTGTATAATGGTTTAGATGTTTGTATGATTATTTCAGTTAGTGTTAATGGTAACTATATATATATATATATATATATATATATATATATATATATATATATATATATATATATATATATATATATATATATATATATTGTAACCAGACCACCATACAACCCCTTTATTACTTCGGTTGTAACACTTTCCTGATGAGCATGTTGCAGGAAGGAACTATCAATTGGCATTGTCCAATGCAGATGTTATCCCCCCTACAACAATATTTCCTGTTCAACAGGGAATGTAGCATCATAGACACTGGAAGCATCTAGACATTTCTATGTTTGGTTTTCCAAATGACACCACTAGAGTTCCATCTCACTACAACCTGACTTCCCTAGGTCTAGTTATGCCAGATGTAGCTCATGAGGCATGAGATTCTTGTGAAAAAGTGCACTGAATGATGAGTGATGCAATAAAAACAACATAAAATTGAACAACTGGATAACTAATATTAATTTTTAAGTAACAACAATTTTATTTAACAAATTAATTTGCAAGTCCTTCTAATAAAGTTCATTCATATCCATGTGTTGACTCATTTTCAGTTCATTTATGAAAAGGTTAGAAGCAGTTTATTGATCAATAGTTTATTTACAAGTCATTCTAATAAAGTTCATCCTTTATTTCAAATGTAGGTTCATTTTGATTTATCTTAGGTAAAGAATCCAAAGGGTCTTTTATCTAGTAGATGTCTACCAATACTGCATGAATATTTTTCCACTCTTTATTCCATATCCGTACATCCTTTTTAGGTAAGTAAATAGGTAAGATGAGCTATTCCAGATCTGTAAGATTTCTATAATTCAGTCAAGTATCAATGTACATTGGTACTCATAAGTTTCATTATTTTCTTTGTATATAATCGAGATTCATGTAAGCATTTGTAATTTTTATAGTACTTCATTATTTTATTTTATTTATCAAACAGGTAATGTGAACAATTCTTGGTTTGTGGACTATCCATAGTCCAGTCAGTGTAAATGTGCATATATGTGCATAAGTTTCATTACTTTCTTCACATAATACCAATATGCAGGTAAGCATTTATAATCCATATAATCTTTCATTATTTTATTTATTTTATCAAACAGGTAATGTGAAAAATTCTTGGTTTGTGGACTATTCATAGTCCAGTCAGTGTAAATGTGCATAAGTTTCATTACTTTCTTCACATAATACCAATATGCATGCAAGCATTTCTTTATTAGCCAGTTAGAGTTATATGTAATAACTCAGTATTTCTGGCTCTTCTAGGTATACTTATTTGTAATCAATAATATCAATCATTATAAGTATTCATTTTTTAGTTTATTTTAATTCAAATTTATCTGTAGATGAGAAGTCAATCCTTATTAAAAATGCATTTTGATTATACAACATTTAATTATTCTAATATAAATATTTACTTGGTCTGCTGCAAATGTATATTTTTATACATAAATTCATTAGCAGTTTCATTTATAATTTGAAATATAGAACACAATTAACGTTTTCGTATTTCTCCATTAATTTTTTTCTTTTATTAAAAATTTTATCATAGCATTAATAATTGAATTGCTACTATTTTTTAATTCTTACCTTTTTACTTGTTCTTTTTCAATACCAATGGGGGCTTAGTGAATGGCACAGTAGACAGGCTGGAGCTTACTTTATGATTATGGATGAAGAGAAAAATGCAGGTCAACCGCCCATGTTAAATTGTTTCTTCATGGTTAAGTTTTGATTGTTTTGTCTTGTTTTACTTAGTAAAACTGATAAAAATAAACACTCTCTGATAATCCGAATTTTCCAAATATTTTGTATTTTCTCTGTTTGCTTTATCAAATATGACTTATAAAAAGAAAAACTACTTAACTGATAATAATAAAACTATACACTCTGTCTCATAATCCAAATTTTTTAACCTATTTATACTTTCTGCTTATCAGAATGAATTCTCTTTACATGACGCCTGCTTCAATTGGTGTTGGTGGTATGTTTTCGTCCATGTTCGTGCCATTTCTCCCAGCTCGTTGGCTATTTTTTTTGGTGGTAGAAGACCATTTTCTAATTATCTGGCTATGTGTTTTATGTTTTTAAATTCCAATTTATTAATATACGAGTGATATATTTGAATTATATTGTAATTTAAAACTATAAAATCAATAATAATTTAACTTTATTATTTTCTTTTCTCAATTATAGAAAATAATGATTTTCTTGTAAAGTCATAAACTAAACTTTTTGCTATATTTTTCTAGAAAAAATATAAGATCAACTTTTTTATACATCTGCTGTTTTTTAAGGTGGAAGGGTAAAATAGTTTTTAGAATACATACACATGTGAAACAGCATGCTTGTTTCAATATATATATATATATATATATATATATATTGATTTAATGCTTAATATATATATATATATATATTAAGCATTAAATCACCCCACCTGGTTAAGAAATCCAGTACTGCCCTGTGAACTAATATATAAATACATTAGACTTCGAATTTCAAAATAGCCATTTTAAAATGTTAGTTCACAGAGGGCAGTACTGAATTTCTTAACCATATGGGGTGATTTAATGCTTAATATTTGTATATTTATTTCAGTATAATGTGATTCACTGGGATTATATATATATAAATATATCCAATACTGCCAAACATTATGCTAGTAAAAAATAAAAATGCAAAACCATAAAACAATTCAATATTAGATTAAATCCAAAATTTTATCAAATTCCTTAAACATCCATGGTTCATCTACTACAAATAGACCTTCTCAAGTGAGAATCAAACTAAAAGAAATAACGTATATATACACACAAAGAAACAAACCTTCTCATAATTCATTTCAAATTCAATTTTCCCTTCTTATTAAAAGAAGTCTTTGTAACATTGATTGCCTCAAAATCAAGAAGTTTTATCATCAACATATTTTTTATTCTTCTTTTTAATGCATTCTTATCATAAAAAAATAACTGAAGCATTGTTAAACAATATTCTATGACTCAGCTTTATATATTCATGAATTGCATACAGGTCATAGAATATTGTTATAATGAGTTAAAAAAAAGAATAAATGAGACTTTGATGATAAAACTTCTTGATTCTGAGGCTATCAATCTTATGAAGACTTCTTTTGATATTAAGGAAAGGTGAAGTTTAAAATGAATTGCGGGAAGGTTTGCTAGTTTGTATATATATGTTAGTTCCTTTAGTTTGATTTTCACTTGAGAAGGTCTATTTGTAGTAGATGAAACCATTATTGTGTAAGGTTTTAATTAAATTTTGGGTTTAATCTAGTATTGTATTGTTTTATGGTTTTGCATATTTATAAATATAAGTTAGTAATAATTTCATTAGTTTATAGGAGAATTTTACAAAAATACATTATCTTATTAAATCAATTAGGTTTTTTTTATCTCATGAAGAATTCAGAATTTCAAATGTTTTTTTATAATTCATTTAAATTGATTATAATTCAAGATATTCTAATGCCTTAAAGTATAAATCTTTTTTAAAAGCTTTTTTGTCTATTTTTTAAAAAATGTGGGGGTTGGAGGGAAAATTAAAGACAGTTGCACTTAACCTCTATTTTTGCAACCCAAGCTAAAAATGGATTCCTAAGGAAGGAAAGGACAAAAAAGTAAATGACAAAATTTAGCTAGAAATAAACCAAAGAGATGTGAATTCTGTTCAAAAATAAATTGATTTAAAAGTGCAGAAAGAGATGAAAACTGATGACGTATTACCCTGAAGGCATATCAGTCTAATCTTGTGATTTTTAAGATAACGTCTCCAAGTGATCTGCGGACACATGTAATCGCTAAAATGTGACCGCAGATCCCATGAACATGGTATGTTAAAATCACAAGATTAGACTGATATGCCTTCAGGGTAATACGTCATCGGTTGAATTATACACAAGATAAAAAAGAAAAGAAAATGGCAAAAATATAACAATTTAACAAAAAAATGTACATATTACATGGCTTCTTGGCGGGCAGAAAATGGACACCACCATGTTTCTTGGTCCTGAAAAAAAATACAAGAAAAAGCAACAAATTATTGAAAATTTCAAGAAAAAGCAGCAAATTATTGAAAATTTACATGCATGAAAACCACCGCTGTACTTTTACATACATTTGCTAATTTTAAAACCTACTGTATATTGATATTTGAGTTAAAAAATTGTTGAAAATTATTTACAAATTAAAAATAATTAAGTGGAAGTTTGCCGTACTTTTATATACATTTGCTAATTTTAAAACCTAAAAATTGTTTCTAAATTTAAAAAAAAAAAACAGATAAAACACTTTACCCGAATGTGCATTAATGGCGGTCTTGTATAAAATGTCTTATCACATGCTGTACTTTTACATACATTTGCTAATTTTAAAAACCTACTGTATATTGCTATTTGAGTTAAAAAATTGTTGAAAATTATTTACAAATTAAATGTAATTAAGTGGAAGTTTGAGAATTGAAGAAATATTAACAAAATTTTTTTGTAAATTTAAAAAAAAAAACAGATAAAAAACACTTTACCCAAATTAATGCAAAATGTGGCATTAATGACGGTCTTCTATAAAATGTCTTATCACATGTTGTACTTTAATGGCGATCACATGCTGTACTTTTACATACATTTGCTAATTTTAAAAACCTACTGCATATTGCTATTTTGAGTTAAAAAATTATTGAAAATTATTTACAAATTAAATGTAATTAAGTGGAAGTTAGATAATTGAAGAAATATTAAAACAAATTTTTTCTAAGTTTAACAACAAAAAAATTACTGCGAATGTAGCATTAATGGCGATCTTCTATAAAACGTGTTATCACAGGCCGTGATAACTAAAGAAATATTAACAGAAATTGTTTGTACATTTAGAATAAAGATTTAATGTGAATATGGCATTAATGGCAAACTTACTTTTACATGCATTTGGATTACTTATTGTCTATATTCAATAATATAATTAATTCTAAAAGTATAATTATTAGAAAAAAAATGTAAATTACTTACAAATAGCACTCACTGTGGAGGACTGAATTGGGATATATGTTCCAAAATCACAGTGAAAGGATCAGCTTTATATGAATGCCTCCACATAAACTCGCTCAAATATGAGTCCAGGTGCTGACGTGCTGTCCCTCTGTGTTTTTTATTACGCCATTTGACCAAACCCCACAACCTTTCAACATTTTGTGTATGTATGCCACTTGTGGGGTCTACGAAGTTATACATGTGATTAACACGATGGTGTTTGTATCCAGCCTCAGCTAACTCTTCGCTCTTATATCCCTTCCAGCAATCGCTGTAGATAGTCGAGCCTTCCTGTACATTTTACAAAATTTCTTGCATGAGAATAGACACACTTCTATCTCGAATGGCTACAATAAAACATTCCTCAGTCTGTATGCATATGCCACCGAATAGCCATTGCTGTGGTAGGACTCTTTTGGCATTGTTCTTCCGTTTTGAGAAGAGGCTTTTGTCGATTTCAACGATTGTGCTGGGACCTCCAATTTTCCGCCTTTCATTTCTTAACAATCTCCATGTACAAACTTCGTGGAGATAGTTATTCCAATCAATAACAGTTTTCTTCGAAATATTCAATTCCTCCGCACAAAATGTTATGGATGTTAATTGTTTGGACCAACTGTAAATGAAACGTATAGCGGTCATGAAAGTCATTTTGGAGCCAACGAACCACGTGCCTTTTCTCATGGCGATTTGCGATAAACAATCTTTCAAGTTGCATCGCCTTTGTTTGACTGAATTGGGTCCTGAATTGTGAACATACTTTTTCATTTCATGCCCATTTTCGCACATTTTCCTTTTGGGGAGAAGTCCGTGGTCTTATAAGAAGATGATCGCTTCTTCCTCCATACTTGGCAAATTAAATAAGGTTGGGCAGGTTGTTGGAGCTTCACCCATCATAAACGCAAATAACGCAAATATCACAAAGTAGAAGAGCTCAAAAAAGTCACTGTGATGCCGTGGATAGTAAAATCACAATAGACAGAAAAATCAAAAAATTTCCCAAACCTCTCTACGAATTTTAAATCTCGCGGGTGAAAAAAAAATTGACTCTCTGATGGATTAATCATGCCAGTCACTTGGTTACTATGACAATGTTGTCATGCAAAAAACGTCGATGTCTACCGGAAGGGAAATCGGTAAGTCAAAAACGTCATCGGTTGAATTATACACAAGTACCGAGAAAAATATATAAATTGCAGAGTTTTCTTTTGTTAAAAGTTATTATGAAATTTTTTATAAAAAGTATTACTACACAATCACTATGAAAACATTCTCCAGCTAGAGAGCATCAAGGTCTTCCATATTGCGGAAACTGCCTCTGTCTCTAAGCCATACCTAGAGTTTCCTGAGTGAATTCCATTTACTGAAAGTAGAAAACCAGCTAGCTAGCCAAGAATGTGTGCAAGAGACAGAGTGGGATTCACATCAGAAATATCACTCATGGATTGTACTCTCATGGTGAAAGTATAACAGGCAATTAATGAGGGGTAATTATAAACTGTTTCTAAAATGAACTTTTATACTATAATTAACATAATATTAACATAGAATCAGTCAGTTGTATTTGATATATATTAAATGTTTTAACAATAAAATATGGGATTATTTGAATGATATACATCATTTTGTTTTGATATAATTAGAATGGGAGAGGTTGTATTGTTTTTATTTTTTTGTTATTTTAATTATCTCTGGTGTTCACATGTTTTTGTAGTGACTAGTTTCAATTGCTCAATCATGGGAAGACAAAAAATGGGAGGTAAAGTCAGTTAAGATTTCAGTTATAAGCCAACACAGGACACTTATGCCAAAAAATTTGTACCTCTAAGTAAAATCAATGATCATATACAAATGCAAGACACTTATGCTATCAATTAATGATCAGTATAAATTATTTAACATTAATTAAGATAAAGGGTTTGAATGAAGCTATATACAGCTCAGTCTATTATTAAATAACCTAGATGTTTACCTCTTTTTAGACAAGTACTCAACAATGAAGTTGGGCAATTGTCATCATAGGGTAGTCATCGTGCACTTTCTCAGAAAAAAATATGCAAAAGTTGAATAATAGTATCAATATAAAATTAATAAGCAGTTGAGTTAACTTTGGCAGGTATTTTGATTTTGAAATTGATTGAGCTAGTTCAGATTGCAGTGAGAGATAAATGAAAATGATATAGTAGTAAAAAGGGTATAATAAAGATTATTGAAGCCATACTTGCATGTTTCTATTATTACATTAATTATAGTATTAATCACAATAGGGTTCTCTGGAAAAAAAAAATTATAATTATTACCAACTACAAAAGATTACATTATAAATGATTGTGTGACTATGTTACATATATAAATAATTAGTATGATTGTAGAGAAATCTTCTTTGTCTAGTGGCATCCTTAGCCTGGCTACCATAATATATGCAATCTTGGTAATTTTGCAGTACTAATGGTGTTTTGAACCACCACATTTTTATATATATATATTATATATATATATATATATATATATATATATATATATATATATATATATATATATATATATATATATATATATATATAATTTATTTTCTTTTTAACTTTTTCTGTGCCACAACGTTTCAGCATGATCGGAAATTGTCTAAGATTACAAAAATATGGTGGCTGTTTGAGGTCACCACCAAGCATTTCAGCCTTGACCAGATTATAATGATTTCTATAATCATGGTTGGTGATTTATTTATGAATGACAGTCACCAAATATATATTTAAAAAATAATCTTGAGCAAATTTATTTCAACCAAACTTACACTGCATTATTACTAAATTAGTTTACACAAACACTCAAATATTATATTTAATAGATTTTATTATATTCACTTTCAATTTTTTTTTTAAAAAACATTCTTTTCCCATAGAATTCCAAACTGACTTGAGTCTTTTTGGTAAAGAATGAAATACAAGCTTAAATTTAAACGCAAACATTATTAGTTTTTTTTTTTTGTTAATACAGTACAAATTATTTAACTCATATTTCAGTTTCAAAGGAACATGCACTGTCATTTAGCCTATGTACAACAGAAAACTCTGAACAAGTAGATGTGAACACATGGATAACTAATAAAAGGGTGCCGAATGACAGCACTCAAACCTTATCTTTCTAACATGAAATAATTTATTCTAATCTTAATGTACAGCATAAGTGTTTTCCATTTGCTTACAGCCATTAAGGCATACATTTTCTCTACATAATGTTGCTCTGCTGCTTATCATCAAACATATGACTGGCATAATTGTCCCCTCCCCATGTTATCTTTCAAGATTGAACAGTTAACATTATTAGGAAACTTCTAATATGATTCACACATGAATTATAATAAAATTGCATATTTATAAAAAAAAAACAAATGTAAAAAATATATGGGTTTAAACTTCCTCTCCCTTTTACTAATTTAATAGAATATAATAAAATTCCCAGCACCCCACACTCTATTGTTGAAACATTTAAGACATTTAATAATATTAGAGTATTTCTATTATGCCAAAATAAAATCAAAGTTTACTCAGTAACAGTATATAGGTACCCTGATCGATCAGTGATGGTCCTGTGCATGAAGTATTTCCTATTTATGCTTGTGGTTTGTCCAGAATTTTCATTTTAGGCCATTTTCCTCAGCTAGTTCTCAATGTCTTCTGCAACATCAGCATTCCCAATGGCAGTTTCAGGTGGTGGTGAAAAGAAGAGTCCCCAAAGGGGAATGTTCTGCTGCCTCTAGCCACTCAACATTTTCGGTCTTTTTATTTAATTTGCAGATATTTTTTTGAAGAGTCTGAATCAATATATCAGCTACTGATTTTGGCCAAATCCCTATTAATCAAACAAAAGGAAAATCACAATTTATAGTTTTTTTTTTCAAAGTCTTAGTTTACACCTTTCATGTCTTTCCTATGTTTTCATATTTTGCTTGTAATCCTGTGTAAATATTCCAATTGATCAGAGCAAAAGATAATGTAAAAAAACCATTTTTTTTTAAAAGTAAGTTTCAATAATAGAGTTAATTGCAGAAAAAAAAAAGTACTTTGTTCCCTATCCTATCTT